>OX589604.1:23196207-23486207 GCA_951329385.1 Polia nebulosa
TGTACATCAGGTCATTTAAACTTTTATTTGTAGATGTTTTTGCTGAAGCATTGTAAACAACTCTCAATGCAGTCGTTGCATTATCTTCGCGCAATACGCAATGATGCGGAAGGAAACATTCCGGTGTCTGATTGCGAGGTGAAGGTTTCATGTGACTTAATTTTATGTATTCGGTAATGAATGACTTATATGCGTTGAATAAATAATTATTTTTATGTAATTTCTTTTCTAAATTAATGAATTGAGCAACAGCCTTATTTTTGGACTGCCCCAAATTTTCTTCAAATTGTGGTATAAGTGGAAGTCTCACTTAGTATCTTCCGTCATCCAACCGATTTGTTGTTGCTTTGTAGTATTGAATGCATTCTTGATCTTCTGATGATACTAATTTTTCTTCTGTAACATCTTCCATCTCCCAAAATTGTTGAATTCTATGTAAATCAAATTGCGCGACGTTGCACATTAGTTTAGTTTTGGATATTTCCACATAATATCCAACCCAGATGAGTTTCTTGAACAAGCGGAAGTGATTCGCTTAATCTGCACATGCCCGTTAAAAGAATATTCGAATATTATACGTCCGCACCCAATAAAATATCTATGGGTCGGCTGATGTTATATTCTGGATCTGCTAATTCTAAATTATTCAGAAATGTGCATACTATTTTAGGGAATGAGTATGATGATAAATATTTTGTTAGATTATTCATCGATATTAAATTGATATGGTCTGATTTTTGAGTTTGACATACGGTTCTGGTTCATAATTCCTTTGCAACTGTTTTCGATTTGTCCTATGCCTGTGATTATGCCGTCACACCTAGATCTCTTCAATCCTAGTTGCTGAGCAGCGTTTTCTGTGATCAGAGACATTTGTGAGCCCTGATCAATAAGAGCCCGCAGGATTAAATATGTCCCATCTGCTTTCTGAACCTTTAATAGGGCAGTTGAAAGTAAAGTTTCTTGCATCATATTTTGTTGTGTCACGTTCGTGTTGCCTTGATTTGCACGTTCCTGATTATAACGGATGTTGTTTTGCTGTGTAGTATGCGTCAAATTGCCTACTTGTTTTGATAATTCTGTTGAATAAGACTTATGAAGCAATGTGTTGTGAAATCCGTTGCATTCGAGGCAACGCTTTTTTGATAAGCATTCTTTTCCTTTATGATCGTATAAGCAGTTTAAGCAAAAATTCAAGTTAGTAACACATTGTTTTTTCTTCATTGGGGAAAAGTCAGCAAATTGTTTGCAATAAAATATAGCATGGGCGTCATTGCAGACTGGACAGTTTGGTTGATTGTTTTGCAATTGCCTGTAACTTGGTGATTGCGAAATAGCCTTGTTGCTTGAATATGACTGCTTGAAATGATAATTTTTTGATTCTGAACATTTATTGGTGTTTGAAGAAAAGGATTTTTGATTACTGATCTACTGTTTTCTTCTACTTGCTTCCATGCTCGTGAACTTCCCTTCTAGAAAGGCTAAAAATTCATTCAACTCGAGTAATTCTCGAGGTTGTTTGATAGCTGCGTTGTATTCGCTGAATGTGTCCGAATCCAATTTCTGACACAGGATGTGCACGATCAACGGATCCCACGAAGTCACGTCTACGCCGAGATTCTGTATGGTGTTCATCGTTTCAAGTGCAGTATCATGGATTCGTTTGATATGATTAATTGATGCTTGCTGTGAAATGGGCATATTTAATAAAATGTTAATATGCGATGTGAATATCATCCTTTTGTTGTTATAACGATGTTTCAAGATGTCCCAACTTATGATGTAGTTGTCTGAGCTGACCGGAAGATGCTGTATGAGACGCTCCGCTTCACCTTTTACTTTCGATTTTAGGAACTGCATCTTCTGAGCCCCAGATAACGATGGGTTGCTATGAACTGCTTCTGTGAAGAGATCCTTAAAACATGTCCAGTGATGATAATTACCACTGAATGTAGGTATTTCTATTTTTGGCGTAGTATGCTCTCTATGAGAAATTGATGACATCTTCTTATTGATTGCTTTGATAGCAGCGTTGAATGTACTTTCGTGTTGGAGGTACATACGATGATACTCTTGATTTCGGTCTCCCAGCTCACTGTCTAAATCCCAGTGCTGAGTGTCAATCTTTGCCCAACGGGACTTTACCATACTCAAAATATGATCGAATTCCCATTTCTCCGCTACAGTATCCATGTCGATACTTGAAACAGTATGTTCAAATGCTTTGAAGTTGCTCATCTGTTTCCTCATTATCTCATCGGTCTTGCTGTTTAATCCCTGAGACTTTAAAGATTGACCTGGAGGTTGTTGTGCGGCGCTTGAGGTAGCTAGAGGAGTAGCAGGCTTTAGAAGCGGTGTCGATGGTCTTTCCTCTGTTGGCTGATGATTCTGAATAACTGCTTTGATTTTCTCATATCTCTCCTTCGCAGTGTCAAATTGCTTCGAAGTGAAGTAAGTATGCGATCTGGCATATTCGATGTGTTATAAGGCCGACCCCGTTTGTCTTTTTAAAAAAAAAAAGGCAATTATTTAACTTACACCACTTTAATCACCACAGACACAGATACACGAATTTGTACACTTAATTTAGGCAATGTCTCTCTTAAGTGCTCCCTAATTTTGGGCACAATAGGTTACGCGGCGGCGTCCAGAATCTAACTAACTAATTAATGCATATTATTTCCATGCACTAGGTAAAAGTGCAACATCAGCATGTTTGTAAAGGAAAAATACATTGATTAATAGTAAAAGCTGATTTAGGCTTTATTGCCTTGTAATAAGGGTTATAACAGCTCCCCCTTTGAAACGAAGCTTTATCTCATTAAGATGAAGCGAAGTAAGTAAGATTAAAGATGTAGCTATCTAAGAGAGACATTAGAATTTATATTTGATTACATTTAAAAGTTACTTAATTTTATATTAAAATTAATAACATAATGAATTAATAGTTATACATTATATTAAAAGTTTAGATTTCTATTTGACGAAAATCTGACTTTATTAACTTTACTAGTGGATTTATAATTTGGGTAATTAATAGGCAAAGACTGAATCGACTTATTGTCATCTTCAGATGTTGAAGACATTTCTGTCATCTCGGCACTATTTGAAATCTTAGATTTACGATTAGTTTTTTGATTATAACATTGGTTAAAATAATATTTGCACACAGCATCCAGCATTAGAAGAATTTTTGTTCTTAAAATACCTATATAACTTATAAGCTATGTATAAAAATAAACACACAATTAGAATATAAGTAAAAGTAGAATAGTAATGGCCATATTTAATATAATGAGACTCTTTTTCCAGATTATTTAATTCTTGCTCTAAACTATCCATCTGATGAGTTGCATATTTGAGAGATTCTAAGTTAATTTTACTTATAGAGATTGGAGACAAACGTGGTAAACTTTTATTAAATATGTCCTTCTTACAACAGTCATCTGCTGTTATATCAAAGCTTATATCTAAAGGAGACTTAGTAAATAAAGAATAAGAACTAGTTGGTATTAACTGCACAGTTTTAGAATACCCAATACAATTAGGTGATAATTTTACAATTCCTGTACCTGTAATTGAATGGTCATTTATGTTTTCATCACATTTAATAGTCAATTTATTTGTATTTGATTGAACATATATCCATTTGTTATTTCTTAATTTTTGCCAAATATCAATCTGACCATATAATATTTTAGCATTGCATTCTGTAGGTAATGACAATGTTATCTCAGTTAAGATTTTAGATTCACAATTTGGGTTACTTATACATGAATATATAGTACTTAATTCACAGATAGAAAAGTTACTACTTACTATTTTACATTTATCAAGAGTGTCCAACATGGCATAATGCATCCTGTCATCACTTAGTGCAATATAAGAGTTAGAAGGTTGAATCAAAGCAAATGTATTATGTGAGTCATCATGAGGTGTAGGTAATGGTATGTTTTTATAGGTCATGAACTTATCAGAAGTGATCAAAGGGATCTGTAATATAAAAATGACCTTATTGTTGTAATAATAAGAACTAAATTCGGAAACGTCAATTATAGAATGAATATTTTGAATGTTTAAGGGAACTGGAAAATCTAACCTTTTGCTTATCTGACTGCTATGTTTAATTAGTTCTAAATAAATATTTGAGGGACTTATAACACTAGGATGTAGTACATTAACCTTATGTGATCACTTTCCAATGATCAGTATAAAAGTTAATATTAGTAGTAGGTTCAAAATAAATCCCTGGGCTATGATAAATTGGGACGATGCTTGATTCGGTTCGGCTGAGGCATGAAGTGCCATTGCAGCATATTATTCTGAAAAGAAATATAATACATAGGTTAAGATGTAGCAGGCTTAATTTCATTGGTATGGTATTTAATAGCCTTGCGACCTACTTGTAGGGTCACATTATGTTTGTTATGAACATTAATAATTTTATAGGGGCCTTTCCATATAGGCGATAAGGCCTTACGAAGTCTATGATGGTGTTTGAGATAAACCATATCTCCTACCTTATAAGTAACGTCACGAGAGTTTGCATCATAATATTGTTTTGATGTTTCTTTACTATTTAAAATGTTTTGAATGGCTTTCTCGCGACTAAAGCGCATTCTATATTGTAAAGCTCGAATATATTCGTTGTATGTATTGCCAGAGTTTTCATAAAACGAGTTTGGAATGGATGGTTTATAACCGTATAATAACTCGTGAGGAGTAAAGTTAGTTGTACTATGCGGCGTGGTATTATAAGCTAAAATTGCAGTGAATAAGTAACAATGCCAATCATTCTGGTTTTCATTAACAAAAGATTTTAGGTATTCTTTTAAAGTAGAATGTGAGCATTCAAGAGCTCCATTCGTTTGAGGGTGATACGGAGTAGTAAAAAGAGCCTTGACCTTAAGTATTTCGGTCAATTGTTTAAATAATTCGGATGTAAAACATGTACCTAAATCTGTTAGAATAGTTTTGGGAAAACCGAAAAGAGACATAAAATGAACAAGGTTTCTGGCTATTTCCTCACTAGTAGCCGAAACCATTGGATAAGCGCTAGTAAATTTAGTTAAGTCATCTTGTAAGGTCAAGATGAATTTAAAGTTTTGGAAACCTGCATCAGGTAAGGGACCTACGACATCGAGTGCCAATCTTTCAAACGGCCTGGTAGATGTCGAAGTTATCTCCATTGGAGCTTTGTTTGATTTTCTCAAAGGTTTATTAATTTGGCAAAGCTTGCATTTCTTTACGTATTGTTCGATATCAGACCGCATGCCTTTCCAATAGTAGGCAGCTTTAATACGCGAGTACATTCGTTGTGACCCTGGGTGACCAGCTATAACAGAGTCGTGGTTTTCTTTTAATATTTTAGGAACTTCTACAGGAGTAGGATAGATTAATTTATTTTTATAGATGTGAATTTTAATATTGGTTTCATGAAAAATATAGGAAATCATATTATATATTTTAGTATATGTAAGCTTTGAGAATGGGTCCGTGAAATCAGGTAATGCAAGATCGGTAATATTTTGGCAATTAATTAGTAAATTTCTAAGCTTAATTAGTAAGTTATAAATATCTCTATAATTTGTTTCTTCATAGTGATGTACTTTTGTAAATAGAAAATAGTAGGTTTTATTTTTGTCATTAACACATTGTATTGAAAGTGGCTCGCGTTCAGAATTAAGTAGATTATCAGAATTATCGAGCCGCGATAATATTTCCTCGCAATGAGGCATAGAATAGTCAAAGTCTAAGGAGACTGGGCAAGCAATTGTATTTAATTTAGATAAATGTAGTCCTTCAATACACTCTTCGATGGTTGTATTTGGGACTGGAAGTTGATTTGTAAATTGAGCCTTGAAATATTGTTCATAAGAAAAGTTATTTAAATGGTTTACGTCAATAGCGTTGACAGGGCAACGGGATAGCGCATCGGCGTTAGAATTGAGACGACCTTGTTTGTAAACGATTTCATAATCGTATTCTTCAAGTTTGAGGCGCCAGCGAATGAGTCTGCTACCGGGATCCTTTACGTTAAATAGCCATACGAGGGGCCTATGATCTGTTATTATTTTAAATCTATTGCCATATAAATATGGTCGAAAAGTTTTAACGGCGAATATAATTGCTAATAGCTCTTTTTCCGTAGTTGAGTAGTTTCCTTCGGGCTTATTTAAAGTACGTGACGCATAAGCGATCGGTTTATCTTTGCAGACGGGACCCTGAGATAATATTGCGCCAACGGCAAAATTGCTAGCATCAGTGGTGACATTAAGCTGCGAGAAGTCAGGGTACTGTAGAAGAGGAGCGATAATTAATTTTTCTTTTAAAATGTCAAATGCATGTTGTTGTTCTGTGTCCCAATGGAACTCAACATCTTTTTTTAATAGAGACGTAAGCGGTTTAGTTAACTTAGAAAAGTTTTCAATAAATCTGCGATAATAGCCTATTAGGCCTAGAAACGACTTAATATTTTTAGGATTTTTAGGAACTGGAAATTGTGATACAGCGCTAACCTTTTCAGGATTTGGAGATACACCTTTATCGGTGATAATATGGCCAAGGTAAGTTACCTCATGCCTTAAGAACTCACACTTGTCCGGTTGGAGTTTTAGGTTATATTCACGAAATTTATCGAATACTAATTGTAGTTTTTGTATATGATCTTGTAAGTTTTGGCTGTAAACTATACAGTCGTCGAGATAGATATAACAATGAAGGCCTTGTAAGCCTGATAACACAGTATTCATAAGACGCTGAAAGGTAGCAGGGCCATTTTTCAGGCCGAAAGGCATTCTGGTAAACTCGTAGTGACCAGACATATCTGAATTTGTGCTAATTGTGAAGCCTGTTTTAGGCATATCTTTGGGACAAGTTCTCAATTGATGGAAACCACTTGCGAGGTCCAGTGTACTGAAATATTTGGAGTGACCTAATTGGTCTAAAATGTCAGTGATAAGAGGCAGTGGATAAGATTCGGAAACAGTGACATCATTAAGACGACGATAGTCAATGACTATCCTCCACTTTTTCTTGCCGGAAGCGTCCATTTTCTTCGGGACTACCCAAACTGGGGCGCTCCAAGGCGAAGTTGAAGGTCGAATAATATTTTGTTCTAGCATTTTACGAATTTGGGAATCTACTTCCTCTTTGTGGCATTCGGGGAAGCGATATGATTTTACATTGATAGGTGGCGCATCACCTGTATTAATAGTATGCTCGATAGCATTCGTGAAGGTTAAGGGTTCACCTTCGACATGGAAAATATCTGTATAGCGCGAACAACATTCTAATAGAGCCTTTTTCTCTTCATCATTTAGATGAGAGCACCGGATGAGATTTATTACCTTATTTACGCGATCAGTTTTAGAACAAGAAGCAGTGTTAATATTGTAGGAGTTAATAATTGAACAGTCAAGTTCAAGGGGCGTCGCTGTAACCTGATAATCTTTTATTTCAATGTCAAACTCTGTAGTGTTCAAAATAGTCACGTTTGTTTTCCCATTCGGTTTAATTGAGACCATGCAATTAGCGACATAAACGCCTTCACGTAAGATATGATCTAGTATGAGAGCTTCATTGTTGTGATAAAGTTCGGGAGAGTAATTTGATACAGTGCACTCGATAACTACTTCAGATCGAGCTGGAATATTGTATGAAGGTTGCTTATAAATAATAGGAATAGAATGATTTAATATAGAAATTGATTTTAAAGAATAATCGATATTTGTTTTAAAATAGCTGCAAAAATCGCTACCAATTATCCCATCGTAATTAATAAGATTGATGTCATCCTTAGTGACATGAAATTTGTACTTATATATACTATCTGATAAATTGAACTCCATTTGGAAAGTACCTAAAGTTTCAACAGGAGTTTCTGAACTATTAATACCTTTTAATTTAACAGTTTCGGTAGATAGTTTTGGAAGTTCTTGTAAACAAGACGCTTTAACAATACTTATTGTCGATCCTGTATCAATAAGAAAACATAGCTTTTCGCGAGCGTGATTAGTATGTAGATAAGTATGAGGTAAAGCTACCTTTTTGCAGTAGTCATTAATTTCGTATATAGGTTTAGAATTAGTATTAGATGTTTGTAATTTTCCAATACATAATTGGCATTTTGTTTTATTACTGGGAGTATTAGAACTCAGCTTATTTGGCTGAGATGAAGTTTTGATAGAACTCATCTCCTTTGGATGAGATGCAAATTTAGAAGAACTCATCTCCTTAGGATGTGATGTAAATTTAGTAGAACTCATCTCTTTTGGATGAGATGCGAATTTAGAAGAACTCATCTCTTTTGGATGAGATGCGAATTTAGAAGAACTCATCTCTTTCGGATGAGATGCGAATTTAGAAGAACTCATCTCTTTTGGATGAGATGTGAATTTAGAAGAACTCATCTCTTTTGGATGAGATGTGAATTTAGAAGAACTCATCTCTTTTGGATGAGATGCGAATTTAGTAGAACTCGTTTCTTGTGAACGAGGTGTTAATTTAGTAAAATTAGTATAAGAATTAGCATAGGTCGTGTCATTTAGAGCTTTGTTCGATTTTGGCAGACACGGTACCAAAATCTTGCTTAGTTTAAATTTTCATTATTAATTTTAGCCGTATTTTCACATGTATGTGTAGGTGCGTCATTAGAGTTAGTAGGTGCCGAGTTACGGTCACGTTCTGCATTTTCAGCGGTTTGCCGTTGTTTCATATTATACTGAAGCTTGCGACACTCTTTAATCGTGTGACCAACATTTTTGCAGTAATTGCAAGATTTAGGATTATCTTCGCGATTAGTATTAGAATTAGGAGAGTTACTGAAAATTTTAGGATCTCGGTCACGCTTTTTATTCTTAAAACATTCTGATGAGTTGTGACCCATCTTGTTGCAGGTAGAACACTGTTTAGAGGATCTTATTTTAGACCTAGATAAATTATATAATTTTTCTTCATCAATAGCATATTGTATAGCTTCATTGAGACTAGAGGGGGTTTTTGCAACGAACAATAGTTGATATGGAAGGGTTTAACCCTAACATAAAGGTATTTAGGGCAAGGTCCTCCATGGCTGCTATTCTGCCAGGTAATTCCTTGTCATTCTTGCAACTATAATGTATGTCTGACTGTATACGAGTTAATATTGACTCCACTCTTAAAGAATATTTAGTAACATCCTCATCGGATAATTGTTTACAATGTTGCAGATCTGATAATAAGTGTGTAGCATGTTTTTTCTCCCCGAAAGTGGCCTTCAGGAAGGTCTTTAACTCCGACCACAACGAAAATGATTTAAGGCTACATGCAACCTGTGCTTTACCTTCTAGCTGTGAGATGACATATTTACAAAGTACAGTTTGTTGGTCTGAAGTAGCTAAGGACATGGCGTTCTCGCAATTTGTGAGAAAATGCAGGGAGAGTTTCCCTGTCACCATTATAAGGTTTTGTAAATTTGGTTAAAACTGATAGTGTAATTTTGTCAGACATTTTCTTTGATTTAGATGTTAACTCTTGTTTAACGAGCATAAAAGATTATGATATGTTGGACAAATTAAGTTAGTAGTAAAAATGACAATGTAAGATTGAATTGAAATAGAATAGGCAAAACAATTAAAATCAGTGAAAATAGAAAAGAAATTAGATAAAGTCTTTAAAATTAGGTTGTCCAATTCAGAGACACTTTGAATTAGTAAAAATATGGTAATTCACATGAAAAACACTCACAGTAACACGATAATTGCCGACACTCGCATTATCAGGCAGTGGGAACTCGAAGTCCGGAGTCACGTTGCGCTGCCGTTGTGACGTTTCGGAGTAGAATTTTCTCACGGTTGACTGTGGAATTTCTTGAGTTTGAAGGTTGGTGAGTTAGACCTGAAGCTGCTGGTGATGCCGTCTGGAGAAGTGTCGATGTAGGTGGAGCGGGCTCAAGCTGTAGAGCTGAGGCTGACCGTCGTCCAAGTGTCGATGTGGCTGGAGCGGGCTCAAGCTGCAGAGCTGAGGCTGACCGTCGTCCAATTTCTGATGTGGCTGGAGCGGGCTCAGACTGAAGGGCTGAGGCTGACCGTCGTCCAAGTAGAGACGCAGGCTTGACCTTGGGTCAAGTCTCACTGTCGATCAATTTAACGGAGGGGCTATAGGTTCGGGATACCAGCGTCTGTTTGACTCAACGTCGTAAGACTTCGTCTCTGGTATCCCACTTCTGACACCAATTTGTTATAAGGCCGACCCCGTTTGTCTTTTTAAAAAAAAAAGGCAATTATTTAACTTACACCACTTTAATCACCACAGACACAGATACACGAATTTGTACACTTAATTTAGGCAATGTCTCTCTTAAGTGCTCCCTAATTTTGGGCACAATAGGTTACGCGGCGGCGTCCAGAATCTAACTAACTAATTAATGCATATTATTTCCATGCACTAGGTAAAAGTGCAACATCAGCATGTTTGTAAAGGAAAAATACATTGATTAATAGTAAAAGCTGATTTAGGCTTTATTGCCTTGTAATAAGGGTTATAACAGATGCTACACAATCTTAAATGATTCGATTGATACTCTTGCTAGCATGCATCCAAATTTTCTAACCATCTGCGTATGTAGTCCGAGATCTTGCGATCGGAGCCATCCTTTTTGAAGTTGGTGTAAACTTGCTCTATCTGATTGAGTAGTTGCTGTTGTTGGGCGAGAACGTCCTCAATTGAAGACATGTTATTGATAGAAATGATAGTAAATGGAACGATCTTACTTGATTGTCCAAGCGGAAGCTTTGTTGCTCACGAGATGCGGATCCCTGTTGATCCCTGCCGATTGCTGTTGCTGCTGCTATGTACTGCACTATTGCTGGCAGTACAAACTCTTTCACTGCTAGTTCGTTTGACGTCACTAGTGAGACACTTTACAGAACTTTGTTGCTATACTGTAATGTACACACGCGACATCCGGCTCGAAGGACCAAAAAAGTACGGGTAAGGTACATTAAATGATAAACTTGTCACGGTACGGAGGGCGTGTCTCGTTGCGGAGGTTGTGGAGTGACACGCAGAGGAGGACGTAGGAGTGACACGCAGAGGAGGTCGTAGGGTAGGAGGACCGTAGATGAGGAGTTCAATAAATAATAACACGACGAGTTAACACATTTACAACAGTGGGCTTTAATATTATATTAAGAACACAAACACTGTGACTAATAATTAAATTGTATTAATGCAAAATTCTAGGAAAATGGTAACTGACACTTCAGGAGTCAAAAAAATAACAATGAGGAGCTTCTACTAGCTCGGCTGCCGAATTTGAACTGATTTTTAATATTAAAAACAGAGACATGACAGAGAAAACTAAGTAATTTTGAATTTGAATTTAAAAAAAGGTAGCACAGAACGTAATTTTGGAATAGAGGTCAAAAAGTAAACAAGGCTTTAACACTGCCTTGTTACAATACCCGGCTGCCCCGGAAAGAAAAATCGAGCAGCAGGTGAGGATTTTTCGTTAACAATAAAATAATATAAAAAAAAAATATATATATATAAATATCTTAAATAGGACGGTTATGAGTGAGGTGAAAATTTAGAAGGCGAGGGTGTTATATACAATGAGTATTTACAAAAGGAACAATCTACCACATCCATATTACCTTCCATAATACCTTCCATACTTCGTTCATTCAAAGTTATGTTCGCATATAGGTAAGTGCAGAACATAACGCAAAGTCAAAAAGAGTTTATCCTATTATTAGGCATAACTCGTTAGATTGCCCTTCAATAGTGTAGGCTTATTTAATCAGTCACCAACCGCTGATGTTAAATTCTATGATGATAAGAAGCTATGATACAAGTTTAATTACCTGCTGTAACAAGTAGTAAATAACAAGGCAAAGAAGCCTTCGTGCTATGCACGTTAAGTAATTTTTAAGGGGATAACCTTAATATAATATACCTATGGTATATATTTAACGGACCTAAGGCTTATTTAAAGAGTAGCTAGCCGCTCTAAATAATGAAGTGGCAAAAATATTACCATAAGTAGTGTGATTATGGCTTATTTAAGGAGTAATCACCCGCTCCGAAAGATTCTTATGGTTTAAAGCCATAGAATAAATTAATGATCAAGGGGAAGACCATGATCGGTAATGATTTAGGCTTATTTAGGGAGTAATCACCCGCTCCATAGAATTCTTGAACTAAATAACCACCGATGTAGCAATCGTGGTGAATGTAATTGAAAGGGGTATTAATGGGTTAATGACGTAAACAATAGGTATAAACCTAATAGGTTTAGAAAAAATAAAATTATCAAAAGAAATAATAATATAAAAGTGTTCCAATTCTGTATTGTACGGAGGTTGCGTAGAGAAAATTAAAAAGAAAGATTTGTTATTTTGTCAAAATGTGTCTGACGTTTGAAATATTTTTTTGCAGACAGATTTGATTAAAATAATTATTTAGTTAAATATTCAGTAGCAGGTTTAAATAGTTATGTAATTTATCTTTATGCATACTATTTACGGTGCATAGTGAGAATATGTGAAAACACCATAGTAATGCATGCCTACGGAGTTCTTCAGAGGTTGAGGAGGAAAGAGGGAAATTAATACGTCAAAGCTATAACTCATAGAAGCTTTGATTTATAATAAATATAACGGATTCATCATGGTTTTTAATTGTTAACGGGTTGGTACGTTTATAATAACTATGTAATATGATTAAATAAATTTGAAAGTGAAGTGTACCGTTATTTATTTAAATAGTAATTTGTGTTGTGCGTGTGTAGTAGCCAACTTTGACTATACAGTGACCCCTAGCATGTCGGCAGGATGCCCTAGAAGAGTCACCTTCTAATCAATAGTTGGTATGTAGGATACGCTGAGGATATTCTCCAACAGCACTCCCGTTAGTCAGGACTGGTGACAAACACAAGTGTCTCCGAGGAGTTTAGCACAAGTGAATGCTACCAGCTTATGAGGGTTCAGATGTGAACCTTGGGTAATGTTACTGTCTGTAGGATGGGGTGGTTATGTTTTGTTTTGAGTTTTGTAAGTAAGTATTGCACCATGTACTGATTGGATATGTATGTTGTAAAATAATAATAAAATAGTATGTCGAGTAAAATCTTGATAAGTAGTATGGAAATTGGAACCTGTAAGAAATGTTAATAAATTAAAATGCTTTATTTTTATTGGAATGATGGAATTGATGTAGTCAAAAGGGGCCGCTAATTTGTTTTGGGAAGACTAGTTCCTTTTAGAATTTTGAGAAATAAAATAACAGTATAACAATAAATAACAAAACAACACAAAATTATAAAAATTTAAAAATTATTTTAGATGGGATGGGCTTCACTCGACAGACGGGGTCGAGACTTATCCAGAACAGCTTCACGACCAGAGCTTATCCTGCTGATGCTGATGGCTCCGCGATGATGAGCTGGGTTCACGATGAGGTGGCTGCTGGACTCTGGTATGGGAGGGGCTGGGTTCGATCACGTTGAGGCGGCTGCTGGGCTCTTGAGATGGGATGGGCTGGGTTCGATCACGTTGAGGGCGGCTGCTGGGTTCTGGGATGGTATGGGCTGGGTTCGATCACGTTGAGGGCGCCAGTGTCACGGTACGGAGGGCGTGTCTCGTTGCGGAGGTTGTGGAGTGACACGCAGAGGAGGACGTAGGAGTGACACGCAGAGGAGGTCGTAGGGTAGGAGGACCGTAGATGAGGAGTTCAATAAATAATAACACGACGAGTTAACACATTTACAACAGTGGGCTTTAATATTATATTAAGAACACAAACACTGTGACTAATAATTAAATTGTATTAATGCAAAATTCTAGGAAAATGGTAACTGACACTTCAGGAGTCAAAAAAATAACAATGAGGAGCTTCTACTAGCTCGGCTGCCGAATTTGAACTGATTTTTAATATTAAAAACAGAGACATGACAGAGAAAACTAAGTAATTTTGAATTTGAATTTAAAAAAAGGTAGCAAAGAACGTAATTTTGGAATAGAGGTCAAAAAGTAAACAAGGCTTTAACACTGCCTTGTTACAAACTGTTTTTAAGTTAAATTTGTATATTGATTTAAACCCCCGAAATGATAGCTGATCGACCCGCGGCGAATGAGTCTTTCAGCGATGCTATGCAACTACTAAACGCTTACTCAAATGTGTGATTTTTATTCATTCGCTGCGCGTCGATGTCAGCATAAAAATGAAACAATTGATATGTACGGGTTTGCTCGTACAGACCTTAACAATTACATTGGTAATCGTTTTTATTTGACAAAAGATAGGAATCATATAGATAGATACTATCTTTCAAATTATTGTAGGAGACAGATAGCTGTGTCGTTATCATATTTATTTTGTATAACAGCCAAGAATTTGGCTTAACAAATTACTTCTATTGAGCAATGCAATGACATTTCTCATAATTCTGCCAATGTCTTGGCATCAAATTTTGACATTATTAATAATTTAAATTAGAAATTAAGACAACAGAGACAATCTCTAGCAATTATTTAAAGAATGGCGAAAACAATGTTTTAAAATCAACAAATAGTATCAACCTGGTGCACCAAAATATTTATGGTTGTATGGGCAAGGATTTAGAAATATAATTATTCCTTAAATTTAACAATGTAGATATTCTTTGTATAACTGAACATTGGCTTAAAAGCCATCAGATTATGTTTAATTATAGTAATCACCAGGTTGGTAGTTCATTCAGCAGAGTAAACGCTATATATGGTGGCTCATTAATTTTAATAAATAATCTACTTAAGTTTAAAGACCGCAAGGATATTGTGAGCCTCTCTGTTGAACAGACAGTTGAAATTGCCTGTATTGAATTGGAGCAGTTTATTATATTAAGTGTGTACAGACCACCTAAAGGATTGTATGATTGTTTTGAAAAAGTAATGGATGAAGTGTTGCAAAAAAATCTGTAACTCTAGTAAGTCCGTCATCGTTTGTGGCGACTTCAACGTTAATTTGTTAGAAACTTCTAGCCTAAGCACTAAAATTATAAGTTTGTTTCAGTCATACAATCTTGTAAATCTATTTATGGAGCCTACTAGAATAACCCCCACTACTGCATCTTGCCTAGATAATATGTATGCAGATATTTTACCTACCCACAAAAAAATATTAATTTATTAGACTCTCATCATAGTGTACTATTGATCACTATACCAAATTAAACAAATATAAACGAAAAAAAGATATCACTGTTAACCCAAAATCTAAAGGTCGCTTGGAAACATTTAAAACTAAACTCTCAAATAAAATCCCACTTTTGTCAACTAATGATGACCCTAATCAACATTATAATGATTTTTTTTTACTTTTATTCCTAAGACGATTTCGGTAAATAGCAATACTTCCTTCAATGACTGGGCCACCATTGGTATTAATAAAAGTAGAAAACGGCTGTATGAGCTGTATGAAGAACGGACTTATATTAACACTGTAGAATTTAATTTATATGTTAAGAATTATTCTAAATTATTTAAAAAAGTATGTTATTTGGCGAAATCTCGCTACTTAAGTTCAAAAATTAAAAATAGTAGTAATGTAATTAAAATGACTTGGGATATTATTAATAGCGAAACGGGAAGGTCTTGCAACCAAAGTAGTGATTACAGCCTTGCTATTGATGACAGTATCATTAAATCAGATTCGCAAGTCGCCGCGGCATTTGAAAATTTCTTTGCAGAGATTCCCGTATCGACTACAAAATCTCTAAATTCATCACCAACTGCTGCAGAAATTTTACTTAAAAAAACGTTCCAGTTTGTGAATCCCAATTTAATTTCCAATATGTCACTTGTAATGATGTAATTAAAACTTTTAATACTTTAAATGTTAAAAAGACTGCAGATCTATGGGGTAATTCTGTTGACGTTGCTAGGTCTATTATAAACATTGTAGCACCTACTTTAGCAGTAATTTTTAATAATTGTATAGATTGTGGTGAGTTTCCTGATCTAATAAAATCTATCTATCGATTCGAATCGATCTATTTTAGATCAAATTCAAAGACATTTTAATAAACACAAATTATTACATAACCAACAGTTTGGTTTCACAAAGGGTCGTTCAACAACTGATGCTGGTGTTGAATTTTTGGGACACATTTATAATGCATGGGAAGATAAATGCGATTTGTTGGGCATTTTTTGTGATTTGTCTAAGGCTTTCGATTGCGTTCTCCATGATACATTGATCAGGAAGCTGCACTACTACGGAGTCCGGGGCGCCTCTCTGGATCTTCTTACTTCATACTTGAGTAATAGGATTCAGAGAGTTGATGTGAACGACAAAAGGTCTCCCGGGTCTGTAGTCAGAATGGGGGTTCCTCAAGGCTCAATTCTGGGTCCTTTTTTGTTTCTAATCTAAATCAACGACTTGCCTTATCTCATATAGGATAAACATGATATAGTGCTGTTTGCAGATGACAGTTCACTTTTATTTAAACTCAAACGTCAGCAGGTGGTTGTTGATGATGTAAATAATGCTCTTTCAACTGTAGTTAACTGGTTCAACATCTAAATAATTCAATAATCTTCTCCTTAACGAGAAAAAAACAAAATGCATAAAGTTCACATTACCCAATGTTGTACAAGTGAACACTAGTAAAAATTAAAAAAATTAATTAATAATATAATAAAATTTTTATTCATGTTGTCTGGTGAAACAGTAAATACATTTTTGCTTAAATCTATGTCAAGTTCACAAGTGTTATGTGCCTGAACTAGGACATCCTGTGTTTCAGGCGATATGAGGTAAAAATATTATGAAATAATCACGGTAATTATATAAAATAAAGTAAAATAGTCATTTTAGTGGTATGTAATAAGGAGTAAATAGTATAAAAAAACCTTAGTATACTAACTTAGCTAACTAATTAAAAACAAAATGAATATTATGAATGAAATGAATGAATGAATGTATTATTGATTAGTGTGTCAATAAAGGGTGAAGAGTTGAAACCCGAGGATTCCACAGTATTCTTAGGTTTAACTTTGGATGCGCAGCTTCAGTGGAGCCCCTATAAACTGAAAAACTGTCCAAAAAACTTAGCTCTGCAGCATACGCCGTAAGGAAAATTCGTGGTTTAACTGATTTAGAGACAGCTCGTTTAGTATACTGTAGTTATTTTCATAGTGTGATGTCGTACGGCATTCTGTTGTGGGGAAATGCCGCCGATATTCAGACAATTTTTGTTTTACAGAAAAGGGCTATTCGTGCAATTTATAAATTAAGTCCCAGACACTCCCTAAGAGACAAATTTAAAGAGATTAATATTATGACTGTTCCCTCTCAATATATTTATGAGAATCTCATGTATGCACATAAAAATATTAATATGTTTAAAAGATATAGTGATATCCATAGCATAAATACTAGGAACAAACACAAATTTATTGTACCTAAAACCAGGCCCAAGAAAAAAATAGGTGGTTTGTTTAGATGCCAATGGTGATGATTCTGTTAGGCACAAACTTAACTTAATTTAGGCTATTGCTATCTTTTTCTCTCTAATAAAACAAGAAAGAGACGGACGTAAATTAGAGCTGTCAAATTTAGTTTGAACTAATATTTCCATATAAATTAAGGGTACACGTAAAAACATGTCGTCTAAAAACACGGCGAAGCGCAAGGCGTAAACTAGTTTGACATCTCTAACTTAGTGCATAGCTATAGCCGTCCTTTTCTCGCACTGCCTTTTAGTAAAAGATAGCAATTCTCTAATTTTAGTTTAGATATTGAACAAGAGAATCCGTGCCAATGTATACGTTTCTATAATAAACTTCCTAGCCAAATTCAAGAACTAAGCATAAATAAATTTAAATCATTTATTAAACGTAAGCTATGCCAGAAAGCTTTTTACACAATTAATGACTTTCTTGAGGACAAAAAGGCGTGGGATTGAGCTACTTCAATGATATACATGAGCCATTGTTTTCATATACGTACTACTTACTGATGAAATTTTTTATACATTTTTTTTAATATTCGTTTTTGACATGAATACTTGCTTGCTTTTACTTACTTATATTATTATTAATTTTTTTTTGATTGACATTTTATAATTATTGTTATTTTTTTTGACTTGAATACTTTGTTAAGTATTATATTTATTTTTTGATTGACATATTATTATTACTATTTTGTTTGACACGAATAAGTACTTTGTTAAGTATTTTTTTTTTTTTTTTAAAACGTTAACCCACACTATGAATTACTCCTGTATCGTGGGTGCGTTCACAAACATGTATAATCACATACACAAGACACCCAGACTCGGAACAACTATCTGTAGGTCATATAAATATTTGTTCCGTGCGGGAATCGAACCCGCGACACGCAGCGCAGCAGCCGAACGCTCAACCACTGCGCCAACCGTGTCGTCAAATTTACTTAACTATTACTTAGATTACTTAACTATTGTAAATGTGAGGACTATGTGGGTTATTATTATTATTTTCTCCTCCTTTTTACAGTAATTTAACGTTGTCTGACAGTTTGAGTACTTTTGCGGCCTACCCAAATGTCTTTTCTTTGGTATTGTTCGTCAAGTCATTGAGCTCCTTAGTGGTTTTTAAGTTGAGCGATTCGACTATTGACAAATGCTTGCACTTGTAGCGACATCTATGACGCCGCACACAAACTAAAATAACAAAAAGCCTACATCGCGCAAGCAGAGTTCTCCGCGCAATTTGAACATATACAACAGCCCGAAATCAACCATTGGGCAGTTGCCCGGACCAGACACAACACCCGTCTGGTCGGAGGATCCTCCCTTTTCAATGGAGGTTTGTGGGACTTTACACCCTGTTCCGCATGCCTCCAAACACTGACTGGACAGGTCCACTCAAATATGTGTGGTTCTTTCTTCAAAAGACCACTACAGACACTAAGCTGCATGGTCCTCATATAGAATAATGTGAATGCGAGAACTATGTATGTCGTTATATTCATGTAAATTTTATGATTGTCTGGCAGTTTGAGTATTTAACCGACTTCAAAAAAAGGAGGAGGTTCTCAATTCGACTGTATTTTTTTTTTTTTACTTTTTTATTTATTTATTATTGTTATTTTTTTTTATGTGTTACCTCATAACTTCTTACTACGTGAACTGATTTTGAAGATTTTTTTTTATTTGAAAGCTGTTGCTTCACATTTGGTCCCTATTTAATTTGGTGAGGATCTGATGAAGAACTTCGAAGATACACAATGGAACTCTTCAATAAATGATAGCACCTTCCAGAATTGCTGCAATCGCATGTCTGTATATTGTTTTCACCACTTCACAACATTACATCAGGCTGATGCGCTCTGAAGGGGTATACAGATTTGTACAGTTCACCCTGATACACCCTAATTTCACCAACTACGTTCAAATTCCCTATTTTTGGGGCTATCAATTCGGGCATAACTTTACTATTAATTTAGTTTTAGAATGGGGTAAAACAACTAAAAAGTGAAAAATAAAAAACTTTTTACAAAAAAAATACAACCGACTGTTGTTTCTAGTTTGGTTTCTTCATTATTTGACACCGACTTCCAAAATTAAAGTTATTTTGCATTTTTTATTATTATTTATGGAAGTCGGTTGTATTTTTTTTGTAAAAAGTTTTTTATTTTACGGCCTACTCAAATGTCCTTACTTTGGTATTGTTCGTCGGTTCGTTGAGCTCCTCAAAGTTCTGAGTTGAGCTTCGCGATGACTGACAAATGCTTGCACTGTCTGGACAGGTCCACTCGAGTTTGTGTGTTGCTTTCTTCAAAAAGCTCATCCCAGACATAAACGTACATGGTTCTCATATGATTTAACCAGTACACATTGTATGGATTTGAACACTTTAAAAGAGACTTTGACCTCTGAGTTTGTTTCGGTGTTTCTTCTCAGGGTAGTCAGCTAGGAAACACCGGCGTCATCTAGCTTAAACTGACAAAAAACATTGACGTGTAAAAGTGTTCCTTGTAACCTATTTACTGAATAAACATCATTTATCATTTATTTATCATAATCAAAAATTGTTTGTACGAACGCAAGTTACACGACCGTGTTTTGATCACAGAATTTACGTGAACCAAATTTCAATTCAATAGGTCCAGTAGATTCGGAGCAAATTGTCTGTGCAGGACGGCAGACATACACACGAGTGATCCTATATGCCTACCATGACTGCCGGGACTTTTGGGACCCCAAAAAAATCGAAAGATGCCTTTAGCCCTCCTGGGTTCGCACCAACTTTCTGTCGTTTATATGAAAGTACCTAACGGATAGATCGTCCCTTTGTTATTTACTAACTTCTGACGGCGGCTTCGCCTGCGTGATAGTTGGAAATTATTACAAGAGAAAAACTCCCAGGATAAAAAGTATGTCCTATTCCAGGACATGTTCAACCTGTGTGCCAAGTTCCATCCAAATTTGTTTAACCGTTTAAGACGTGAAGAGGTAAAAAACAGACGGACAAAACAGAGTTACTTTCACTTTAAATATTTTATTATTTATCATCAAAAACTAGAAAAAAAAAACAAAACCAGAAACACCGACAGCCGAAATTAAAGTTATTTTGCACTTTTTTGTTTTTTTTTGGAAGTCGGTTCTATTTTTGTAAATAAGTTTTTATTTTTCACTTTTTAGTGGTTTTTGCCCATGAAATTGTTATCGCGTATTGCAGCGTATCGCAAGCCAGACATACATGACTCCACACACATTGTGTACTCACGCGCTGTATTTACATACAGCGCATACATGGGCGGCGTTACACATACAATGCCGCCCACACATACACCTTTGGCCCTGCGGTCCGGACGGCAACCGGCTAGCTCTGGAAACCGGTCGGACGGGGGCCACTCACTAAATACTGTAGGCTCACTGTAAGCCGGCGGCCGTGAGCTGGTCGCCATCCGCTGGGCCTCCCACAGGGAACTGTGGGTCTCACCCGGCGGTGGCTGACCGCCTAGCTGCCGTGAACACACGTTTCGAGCCTGCAGTATCACACATGGGCGATTGCTGTGAGAGCATCGGCAGGTGTAGTTCCATCGCCTGCCTAGTAGGCTCTTATGGCAGTCACCCAAGGCATCCACACCAATGATAGGTACCCACTTGAAGCACCCGTTTTTGCGGGTGGCAACAGCCATCGCGTTTTAGAGGGCCAAGCCCTGGTAACGCCCACCACACCCTCCCTTCGGGGGGGTGTAGTGAACGTCAGACAGCTTCGTCACAGGATCCGCCAGTTGCCACTACGAGCAGTCGTGCCTGCACACTGCTCCTCCGTTCGGCTCGCTCACTCCACCGGTTCTCCCTGTGTGCTGTCGTAGATGCTGGTCCCGGCCAGCGCTTGCGGGGGTGCGCAGGGGTAGCCGCCCCGTTGCCACTCGGTGGGGAAACCCACCGTAGCGGTCGCGGAGGCAACTTATCATTTTATCCTGTTTCGCTCACCAACTAAAACATGCCGCCGAAGGGGAGGTCCGGTGCCCATCGTTCTCAGGAGCACAGTACCGGGCCGTCTCCCTCACCGCCGGACCGTCCGGTGACGGGCCGGACGCCGCCGCCCCCTGCAAGCCTCCATCCGCCGCACCATCATCCACCGCAAGAAAGGCCACCACCGGCCCGCCGACGTCATCAGCGACTGCGCGCGTTTCGCCGGCGCCGTCATCGAGCCGGCAGCCGGCCGTCCCGGTCCGTCCTCCGGCCTTTCGCCCCGTGCCTACGCAGGCGCCGCTACCTGCTGCGTTGGCGAGTCGGCCGCGCGTCCCGGGCGCGACACGGCCCCCCACCGTCGCGTCGGGGGCGCGCGCCGCCGCGCCGACCGCGCGCGCTGTGGTACCGCCTGCTAGGCCCGCTCGCCCGGAGCCCCGAGCAGCCGTTTCCTGCCCCAACATAGGGCCGCGGGACCCGCGCCTCGCTGCGCGGACCGCTGTCCCTACCGCGCCAGTGCAGCGTGGCTCAGCCCCCGTGCCGAGCGCGACTGCGCCTATGCCGCGCCCACGCACCGCTACGCCCCTGGGCATGAAGGTCGCGTCGCAGAGCCCTCCGCCGGCGCCTTCAACGACGCCGCCACGAGCCCCGCCGCCGCCGCCGCTGACGCCACACGTCATTGCGGTGAGTAGCGGCGCCATATCACCCTCGCCGCCAAGGGTCGCGGCCCAGGATTCCCCGGCGGTGTCGGCGTGTTTCTCCCCTCGTGAGAGCGAGTGGTCAGACATGTCGGCATCGTCGAGCGAGTCCGACGCGGAGGAGGCCCACTCTCGACTCCCGCTGCCGCTTCCGCTGGGTCTGGAGCGCGTGCCCCCGCCCACAGCTCGCCCGCAGCTCGGCCGCAGCGGAGGCCGAGGAGCCCAGACGAGGAAGAGGATGCGGAGGAGGCGAAGCGGCGCCAGCTGCAGCGCACACCACGCAGGCGCAGCGGGGCTGACGCGCCGTCCTTCGCCTCCGTCACAGGCGTCACGAGTGGCACGAGCCGCTACCCACCTCAGCAACAGAAGTCCCACCCTTCAGCTGCCACCGCCCAGAACGGAAGCGCCAAGGGTGTTCCAGAAAAGAGGCCACGCTACCCGCCGTTGGTAGTGGAGAGGCTGCCGGACTGGCAGACCCACTTCAGGGTCTTGCGCGATATGCTGGGTTGCCCTCCGAGTGCCCGCCCTTATCAGGGCGGCATTCGGTTCCTTCCCGGAGACGAGAAGGAATTTAGGGTGATCCAGCGCTATCTGTGTGACCTGGAGAGGGATGCTGGTCTGGTATGGTTCTCATACTCCCTGCCGGCGGAGCGTGGCTTCAAGGTGGCCATACGCGGCCTGCCGGTTGACACCGAGCCGGCCGCGATCGAAGTGGACCTGCGCGGGCTCGGTTTTGAGCCCGAGTATGTGCGGGCCATTAAGGCTCGCGAGGGGCGTCCGGGCTGCATTTATTATGCAGTCCTGAAGCGCCAACCGGACGTCCGTCGTATTTACGACATCACAGAGATTCTGCTGATGGAAGGCGTAAGGGTGGAGGGGTGGCGCGGCAAGAGGGGGCCAGCCCAGTGCCACCGCTGCCAACGCTTCCGTCACTCCAGCCATCAGTGCCACCGTCTGCTCGCCTGTGTGCGATGCGGTGGTGGGCACGTCGCACGCGAGTGTCCCCGGCCCCGCGAGGTGCCGGCGACGTGCGCCAACTGCGGCGGACCACACCCCGCGTCCCACCGCGAGTGCCCAGTCTTCCATCGGGAGACCGCCAACAGGCGAGCCGACATGGTGGCGCTGACAAGTACAGCACCCCGCCCGGCCGCAACAGCGGCCCGGGCCACCGACGTCGACGCACACGAGGCCCGCAGCACATCTTTGATGGCGGCTGCAAACGGGCCTAGCACCAGGGCAGCCACACTGCCAAGCTGCAGGAGGAAGAGGAGGAGACGTGGGAGCAAGCCCCCTCCCCCCACCGACACCGACACCCAGATTCCACAACCCCAACATCCCTTACAAGGTGCGAATCCACCCGGGGCGGCCTCCGTAATAGAGGTCGTCCGCACGGTAAAGGTTCGCACCCTATGCCGCCGTACACAAGTACAACAACAGGTGCCAGAGGGCGCCACCGCTGCTGTTCGCCCAACTGCCGCCATGCAGCCACACCATGCGCCCCTAGGCGCCACTGTGGCCGCCATCACGTTGCCGGAGCTCCATAAGCGGGCCACTGGCCTCCTGCTGGACTTGATTAAGGCCATCAGGAGGGGCCAGGACCCGCTTATCACCGTGCTGGAGGGCATGGTGGCCATCCTTGCCCTATATCAGGGCGGGACCGCCGCCAGCAGCCAGCCAGCAACTGACGCCGAATAAGTCGTTTACACCTACACGCGACTTGTGCGCGACGTGTTCTAAGTTAATATAGGCACGTCGCGTATCGCAAGCCAGACATACATGACTCCACACACATTGTGTACTCACGCGCTGTATGTACATACAGCGCATACATGGGCGGCGTTACACATACAATGCCGCCCACACATACACCTTCGGCCCTGCGGTCCGGACGGCAACCGGCTAGCTCTGGAAACCGGGCGGACGGCGGCCACTCACTGAATACTGCCGGCTCACTGTAAGCCGGCGGCCGTGAGCTGGTCGTCATTCGCTGGGCCTCCCACAGGGAACTGTGGGTCTCACCTGGCGGTGACTGACCGCCTAGCTGCCGTGAAAACATGTTCCGAGCCTGCAGTATCACACATGGGCGATTGCTGTGAGAGCATCGGCAGGTGTAGTTCCATCGCCTGCCTAGTAGGCTATTATGGCAGTTGCCCTAGGCATCCACACCAGATAGGTCCCCCCACGAAGCGCCCGTTTTCACAGGCGGCAACTCATACCGCGTTTGAGAGGGCTTCCCTAAAGCCCTAATGCCGCGCGCGTGCGTGTGCGCGTGTTCCCTAATGCCTCGCTAGCGCACGACTCCCTACCGTCGAGCCGTCGCTTACATACCTTTCACTGTGTCATCACTTTGGAATACGTAACGCTCCTACAATATTACAACTTCTTGTTGTATAAATCTACTACTAATCTATGCGTTTTCAAAAAATCAGCGCCTATAATTGGCCTACTGACATTACATATTATGAATGGCCACTTATAACTACGTCTTAAACCTAAGTTAAGTTCTGACATTACGATACCGGACGTACTTATTTCCGTTCCATTTGCCGCGAACAATGTATATGGGCATTCACTATAACTTTTACCACAATATTTGGACGCAGGAACCACTGACACATTGGCGCCAGTGTCTATCAAAAAATTCATACCGTTTTTACTGTCTGTGACACAAAGGCGATGGTTTTCTTCCAGGCCGGCGCATTCTCCCATCGCACTGGAACGCACCGCATTTAGTTTCCCTTGTTGGAGTTTCCATTCCAGTTACACGGCTGTTCGCAACTTCTGGCTGCCTCCCGGAAACGGAAATGATACCTGCATAACCAGTCTGCACTCTGTGGTGTGCGTCTCCGACCCTGTGATTCTGAACGAGACCTGCTCACACTTCTGTCTCTGCTCCATGGTCGATAGCTGCGCCGGTTATCACGTCTTTTTATTTCGTTAACCTCCACCCGTAACGCCTTGAGTTCCGCAGTCATGTCTCGTATTTCGGTCAGCAATTCTGTGTTCACACCTGTGGCCGACGGCGGTGGAGACATTACCTCTGATATCTCCCCACTGCGCAAGTTATCCATGATTTTATCAGCCATTCCGGCGAGCTCGTCCAACCTTGCTTCGCCATTACAGCTGGCGAGTATAGCCCGCACCCATCCCGGTAACCTTGACATCCATAGATTTTTTAGGGTATCTCCTGCCGTAGCTGTGTTCTTGGCTAGCTCACGCATTTTTGCCAGTAATTGTGATGGCCTCTGTTGTCCTAGGTCCATCTCCTTTACGAGTTTATGGAACTGCGCTTCTGCACTCTCCTGGAAAACCTTTAGTAATCTTTTCTTCAATGTAGTGTATCGCTGCTGCTCTGGCGGATCATCTATCAAATCCGCGACCTGACTTATTTCTTCTTTGCCCAGGTTTGCCAGTACTAAGTCGTATTTGACATTCTCGCCTTGATGCTGTGGCCCTATTATGGCTTCGAACTGCGCGAACCACATGCGCGGCATATCGGTCCAAAAAGAGGGAATCCTCGCGTTCAAACTGATTTCAGCCATTTCGTGCTTGACCTGCTGCTGCGTGGCTGCAGGCACCGGATGTGCGGGATTCGCCATGTCCTGATATTTATGTGTTACGTAATCACAGTCACTTTACGCACGCGGTATCGTCCTCGTGGATACACAAATAAGATGTGACGCGATATGGTTGCAAGGCAAAAGAGGTCGGGGTCACCAATTTAGAGTTCCAGTATCACCTTAAGCGGGTATAAATGAAAGTCTTCGGAGTCGTAAGAGTATACTATATTGTTCCCAAATTACACAAACACTTTTCAATTACAAAGGACCATATTATAACGCGTGTTCCCTAATGCCTCGCTAGCGCACGACTCCCTACCGTCGAGCCGTCGCTTACATACCTTTCACTGTGTCATCACTTTGGAATACGTAACGCTCCTACAGGGCCAAGCCCTGGTAACGTCCACCACACCCCCCCTGCGGGGGGGTGTAGTGAACGTCCGGAATCGGCTTCGTCACATTCGGCCTCCAGCTCTCCAGCAAGCAACAACTCTACGAGACGGAACAATAAAACAGGAGCAACACCACAAAGAAGTTTCATTGTACCACATCAGCAAATAAACAATCATACAGTCCACTACAGTCTTGTAATTTTGTTCTTACATGTTATGCATGTTTTGCCTAGATACCATAATTTACATACACATATAACTACGCCTTAAGCACCTTCTATATCAGAAGATTATTACTAGTGGTCGCCCAGTGGACGAAAGTCGACCATAATTTTATTCATTTTTTTGTATGTATACGTGACAATCGCATACATGTGTGTGATGTTTTCTTTTTTTATTAATTAAAAAAAAAGAAAGAAAATAAACTTATTTAGACCAGGTTAAGGCACATAATATTCACACAAATACACTAACCAAAAATATTATTATCAATTTATTTCTTATACTAAATAAAAATATTAGCTTTCTGCACTCCTCTTCCATAAAAACTTTAACTTAACCCCAAAAAAAAAAAACCCTTACTCCTCCGTCCTCGTAATTTTCGTAAAAACGAGTAAAAAATGTGTATGTTATGTAACAAACTTCCTCTTTGTAAACATAAAAAAAAAATATAATACGTCCAAATAAAGTAGCAATAAAATTTTGAAAGAATAAAAAATGGTAGCCACTTTGCAGTCCTCAAAAAACCTAATTGAATTTCCACTCCATACATTAACGTAAACTCTGGCTAAAAAGCATGATAAAACGCTCTGTTTTGCTTTATTTTACGAGCTAAAACATGCAAAAGGTAAAAAATAACCACAGATTTTCTACTAATCTGCAAACTGTGTTATAAACATATTTCTTTATTTTTATTGACTGTGTTAATAATACTGCTATCTGCTATGTACAAACGAGAAAGCTTCTTAAAAACATATTTAAAAATTAAATTACCGAGAGCTTGCAACTGACTTAAACTTCACTTTAATCACCTTTGAGAGTACGGTGTACGTACGGAGTACTTAATTATAATTTTGCAAGGAGATTAAAAAGAAGACTTAAGGCTCTACTACGCGCTAAGTGACGCCCTCATTGAATAAAACATCGTAAAAACCAAAAGCGGCTGTTTTTGACATTTTTGCATACTACTTTGGATACGAAACATTTTGAGTCCTATTTTAACAACGTAAAAATACTTTATCCTCTTTGTAAGAAACGCAACGTGCTGCATGCTACGATTTCTTATTCAATGAGGGTGCCACTTGGCGGGTAGTAAAATCGCATGATGACTGATTGTATTATGCATGTAATATTTGCACGCTTATATCTTTTAAGCAAACATGTTTGTTCACACTATTAAAATCTTATCTTAGTATACCCTTAAGAAAGCACGGCTCGTCGCAAAGAATATTATGAAATGTTTCACTAATTAACAGCAAACGATTTTATCTACCTGCTGAATCTGTTTCTACACACATCTCTACATACTACCTATTTAAATCTTTCGTCGTTTCTCCGCTAACTCTACGAATTTTAATGTGGTTTTCACAGATAAATAGAGCGATAAACGAGGAAGGTTTGTGTGTATAATTTGTGCCCGTGCGGAGCCGGGGTCGCTAGTAACATCACAATTTTCCCTTGAAACAAGCACAAAAAGTAGGTCCATACACCTTTGATACTGTTCACTTCAACAATTGGCTAGTCGATAAGGCACGAGAAAAGAGAACAGTAAGCAAATTGGGGCTGTGGATGATGATGATAAAATATGATTTATTTTTTATACCTGTGTATCTCTTTTAAGGTAGTGCCATCGATTCCGCAGAATTTCCACCTTATCAGAGTTCCGTAGTCCTAACAAGGACAAAGAACCCTTATAGTTTCGGTCTGTCCGTCCGAGACATAACTTAGAAACTGTTAGTACTAGAAAGCTGCATTCTTGCATGGGTATATTGTAGGGACCTGGAGCACCTTCTCGTACTGTAGGGTCCCTGGGGGTTCTTCGTAATCTCTAGGGGCTGTCGCGCTTGCTTATTGTGTGTAGTGTTATAAAAGAAAGAGGAATAGCGCACTCAGAGTAATTATATTGTAACTATAATAAAATAATATTAAATGTGTGCCCTCTTCGGCCGGGCTAGCTGAACTGTCTCCAAAACAAAAGTCTTCTCTACTATTCTTAATTTCAATCGGCGTTCCAAGAGTTTCTAGAACGTTCCAAACTTCCAACGTGCCAGTCTCCACCATAAGGTCGCCAACATAAGGTTGTCACGTGAGCTACGCCCCTACGAATAGAAGCGCAAACGCTAGTAAGTCTTCTATTCAATTAAATATTTGAAAAGCCGATTGACGCCTACCTAGTCCTACTGAGAAGGCCCTACCTCTGTGTGGAGATTGTAGAAGCAGAAGTCCATCTATGGATAGCCCATACTGAACCCCGAGTAGTGTGGTCATCTTTCTTATTATTAGTTTGAGCCATTCGGCGCACCACATGTCCCGGCAATGCACATGGCTTCAGTGAGGCAAAACCTCACTAAAAGCCACACCGCTCTGCTAAATTTTCTGACCTAAGATGCCCTAGTTAGCATCTACCCAGAAAGGGTTTACAAAAATAAAATTCAAAACTGTAATAGTTTTAACTCCACTGGACGCTTATGCAGACTAGGAGAAAAACGACCACCGTTATGAACACCTACTCACTGTTCCTGAACTTCCCCCAGAGTGCTCCATAAATATAACTTGAAGAATACTCTCTAATTGAATAATTCGTAAAAATTGTCACGGGCTCGGTTACACCATACAGGATCAACTCGACCCTACTTTGCGAAGGCACTATACCCCTAAAACAAAGCTGGTATAAACCGACAACCAACCCAGACATTTTTCTCTAGGAGAGAGGATCGCAATCCCTCTCCCTCCTAACTATAGTAATATCTTTATTAAAATCGCACTCTGTAGGAGTTCTCGCACCTATTTCTTCCTAAAAATGACTATTATGATCAATTCCTTGCTCATGGTATATGGTCACATCTCCCATCAGTCTTCGTAAGCGTCACGTCCGTGCACCTCATCATTTCGATTACATGAAACACACAAAAACACAACGATTAATATTACATAAAAAACAATACAATTGAGAACCTCCTACTTTTGAAGTCGGTTAAAATTTAAACTTTTTCTACATTGTCAACCGTACTAACGTTGACGTACCAGATATCTGATAATTATTTGTCATGTCAAATGACATCTGACACCACTGTCTATTCTCTAAAATTCTTTTTAAGAATAAAATAATTTTCAAAAAACAATTTATAAATTTCTTCTTAAATTTCCAAAATTTATATTTATTTACAGAATACTGCTTTAATAAATTGTTTACAAGCATTACCTGACTTCTTTCGCATATTTTTATTTTTATCGAAGAATTTGGGTCATCGTATTTACTACATCCATACCTTATATTTATGGTCGAAAACTTGTTTGTCACGTTGCTATGACAATACATGCCAGCTAGAATAAATAAAATAGACACAAAAATAATTTTATGTTTATCAAAGAAATGGAAACTATCCCTCTTCGTAAAATACGGGAGGGCACATATCTCCTCCTCCAGCATATTCTGGGAAAAACGCCGCTCCGCTTGCTGTGGAATGTTGTGACATTGTGAAGTGATATTTATGATGCAGTTATCATCCCGATAGATATCCGCTGGACTATCACCTATTGGAACAATAATAGAAGGATCCTGCATCACTTGCACTGGCACGCTCCGCTGTCGGATTCCACCGTCCAACCTGAACAAAATTATCGTCACAAAACCCATGTGTCTCCGACGGAACTTCCACCTCACAGCTTTCCATAATGACGTCATCAGCCGAAACAACTTCCAAACGAATAAAATTTTCATTCGACTCGTGCTCGCCATTTGTTTCTTTTAATAAAATTGTTTCTTGTTTTTCTGAAATATTATCAACAGGACTAACTGGAAAGAACTGACCCGATTCTGTATCTTCTCTACGTAATCCTTGTTCGCCTCATCATCAACTTGTCTGCTATCATCACAGCTTCGGTCACCATCGTCTAGACCGCACTCTTCACTTTCTTGGACATCATTGACTAGGCTGGCTTCAGCGCAGCTCTGGTCACCATCGTCCTCCTCATTTGCTTTGATTGTTGAGCTGGAAAATAACTCTGCATGATTATCTTCGCTCACATTATCCTCGGACTGTTCATCCGCCCTGGACACAACGTCCGGCCTCTCAAGATTAACAAAACACTGATTAACCCTCTGCTTGCAAGACACACACTTGCATGGGAATTCTTTCCTAAGCTCTGCGCACAGCATGTCAAATTCCATTTCATATTGAAACGTATATCTAAAAAAGTATTGGGCTGCCCCTTTCAGCTAAACCCCTAAAATAAGCGCATAGTCGCTCTTTCGCCACCCATTGGCAATGGCCATCGACACGAACTCGTCGATAAATTCTTCAAGGCACACTTCATATGTGTGGCCTGAAAAATATCGCATCTTCCTTTATATTTGATTTAACACAAATAAAAAGAGAACCACTCAGCTTGGACTGTACTCCTCTTATCCTGGTGCCGTCGCTGCGCCAGTCCTCCGCTTGTCCACCGCACACCGCTATCGTTACCGTCACTGTTACATACGGCGCTCGTACCCGGCGCTCGCCGCCACTTGTAGGGACCTGGAGCACCTTCTCGTACTGCAGGGTCCCTGGGGGTTCATCGTAATCTCTAGGGGCTGTCGCACTCGCTGGCAACGCGAGGGTGTGGTGTATGAGAGTGACTGCTTATTGTGTGTAGTGTTATGAAAGAAAGAGGAATAGCGCACTCAGAGTAATTATATTGTTACTATAATAAAATAATATTAAATGTGTGCCCTCTTCGGCCGGGCTAGCTGAACTGCCCGTATTATTATTATACTCTTTGCTGAACTGTCTCCAAAACAAAAGTCTTCTCTACTCTTCTTAATTTCAATCGGCGTTCCAAGAGTTTCTAGAACGTTCCAAACTTCCAACGTGCCAGTCTCCACCATAAGGTCGCCAACATAAGGTTGTCACAATATATTAACACGCCAAGAAAACGAAACAAGAAAAATTTGATAAAGATTTTTTTAATGGTAGCTCCCGTACATGTAAAGCAGGGAAGATTTCTTTTTTCTCGCCTATTTTATAGTGTGCGGTATTGTTGGATAGGTCTCTCAAAATCATTGCGGGGTTGTTAAGACTATTTTCCGATTCAGTGATTCGTTTGCGAGATATTAAACTTTAGTGATATTTTTGTTCGAGTCGAGCGTACCGTCCCTAAAAGCAAAACTGTTGGCTTGAAAATCTGAAAAATATCGTAATAGTAGTAGGTATATATCGTACGTTTGAAGGAAAAGTTAACTCTGTTACTTTTAGAGTAATAGTCCCCCAACATATAAAACTTGGAAAATTTCGTACAAAACACTAAATCCTTAAAAAAATACTTAGATGAAGTTGTTACTTATTTTATTTTTAAAACGGTTTTGTAAAGTTTTAGAAAAATAAAACCGTTTTTATTTTGTTATTTTAAACGTTTATGTCCGTAAAACCGTGAACTCAATTAATATGTTTATAGTAATAAACATAAAGCCCCCTTTTAAGTTCGCATGTTATAACGGGCGACTACGGAACTCTAGACTGCGCGTGGTCTGACACGCACTTGGCCGGTTTTATTTTCTTTTTCCTTCATTCTTTCCCATTTGTACCCGACTGCCACAAAAGGAAATGTTTTTCGAAACTATGTACAGACTGTTGTCAGCATTACCTGACCCACCCTAAAATCAAACGACTTTGGACCCTCTGCATGTATCATTAAGGTTTATTTAATTTATATGAGCTTATCAGACAACTGCTCGAGGATTTGATGAACAAATACAATAATAATATAGACACGCAAATTTGATCTTTAAAACGTTAGCATTAGGTTATATTTTATAACTATTTGTTATAATATGATAAGTGTAATAGCTTATTTTAATGGTTGTGTTCGAGTAATTCTGGTCTCGTGGTCTGTGTGTAAGACTGAGAAAAACGAGGTTCGAGATCAAATCCCGCGACAAAGATATTGTTTTGCTTTCAATATAAAATTTATATTGCAAAACTATTTCTTGTATTATTGTAAAGAACTACAGACTAGGTATACATAAACTTTTTAAAATGGTAATATTTTCACATAACTTGTAATAAGTGGATGATTGTTGTCATTTGCCCAGACAAATCCCGTAAGAAAATAGAAACGACAGGCGAACTTCTCGATCTTATTGCCAAATTCCCGTGCTGCTCAGTCGACGCCGGCGATTCTGCACAATCTGAAGAACCTGGAGCTCCTGCGGTCGCATCTTCGGGTACGCCTGCTAGGAGCTTGAGGAAGACGCGTCTGCGCAAGTAGTGCAATCATTGTTGTTGTTATTGTCTCCTTCTAAATTTGGCCGCTTCGCACGATCGCTTTCACCATATCAATTGTTGGGCCGGTAGTTCTTAATATTATTTTTATTTTAATTTATTAACCTTATGCCGGTGTCCCACTATCTGTATGAATGTGACAGTTGTCATCTGTCAGATGGTGACGTTGACAAACTTGTCATCTGTCAGATGACGGTGTCACCGCTCCATGTGTATGGTGGCCGTGATCGTGTTGCGTTTTATTATATGTGCGTTAAGATGTGTGAATCGTTGTTCTCGTTTTGTTTTCGTTTTACGCAATTTTTATATCTCTTTTGCGTTTCTTGTTTAAAGCTACATCTATTATTGTGAGATTTCTGTCAATATACCAGCGAGGTGGGGTGGTTTTCTTTTCTTATTGAAAGAAAATCTATTTTAGCGTTTTGCATTTTAGTTAAGTTATTATTGTATATTATTACATTATTTATATATTAATATATAATATTATTATTTGTTTAATATGAACAATGTAGCTGACTTTAACGACAGCTTTTTCTCTTGCTCTTCTTCTGATAGTTTTGCTAGTGCGGACAGTAACTCTTCCTTTCCACTCACTTTACATAGTAAACTCTCATCTCTTTTCTCTACTGATCCTAAAAATCTGCATATAGCGCACATAAATGCCCAGAGTGTTCCTGGTCACTATTCTGATCTTCTGGCATCCTTTAGCAGTGCCCACCTTGATGCCCTATTGATCTCGGAATCTTATCTGAAGCCTTCTCTTCTCTCTACGCAATTTACACTTCCTGGCTTCGTCTTGATCCGCAACGATAGGACTGGTAAAGGTGGAGGAGGTGTAGCTATGTACTTACGCGCTGACCTACCCTACAAGGTAGTCAGCTCATCTCCTTCTCTGTACTCTGAGTCGGCTGAATACTTGTTTCTTGAAATTTCTGTACATCACACAAAAGTCTTGCTTGCAGTGCTGTACAGCCCTAACCTTCACATTGACTACTTTGATTCTCTTGACTGCACTCTCAGTAATCTTTGCCCTTTGTATGAACACGTTATTTTGATGGGCGATTTTAACACTTGCCTGATCAAAAATGACACTCGCTCTCATAAACTCCTTTCGCTCCTATCTTCTTTTAATCTTCAAGTCTTGCCACTTTCTGCAACTCACTATTCCCCTAACTGTACACCCTCTTTACTAGATCTTATGATTGTTTCTTCGCCTAGTAATGTCTCTTATCATGGTCAACTCACTGCCAACTTTTCTTACCACGACCTTATTTACCTGTCGTACCGTATCCGTGTTCCCAAGCGTAAGTCTCAGTTCCTGTATCTCCGTAATTATAAGGGCATGGACCTGGAGGCGTTGCAGCGTGATGCCGAGGATGTGGACTGGTCTCGGCTGGTTGAGATCAATGACATCGATGGCAAGGTGAATTCCTTTAACTCGACTGTTCTCGACTTGTATGACCAACACGCCCCTATTCGACGTGTCAAGGTAAAATATAACCCTGCTCCATGGATAACACAGGCAATTAAAGAACTTATGGCCTACAGGGATAAAGCTAAGAGGAGTTATAAGCGCAGACCCTCAGAGCTGAATCTCAATTATTATAAATCGCTACGTAATCGCTGCAGGCGTCTGTGTCAAGATGCTAAGAGACGCTATTTCCACGAACAAGTCGATAACCGCAGTTCCTCCGATATTTGGAAATTTCTTAAGTCTGTTGGAATAGGCAAATCATCTACCACCCAGTGTAAGGATGTGAACCTTAACGATCTAAATAAGCATTTCTCTCACCTTCCCTTTTCTCTTGATCCTTGTGTCAAAGCTGCGACATTAGAGAGTCTTGCTAGTTTGCCTTTGCTTCATTGTTCTCATTTTAACCTTAAAGATGTTACTGAGGTTGACGTTAAGAAATCTGTTCTCGCTATTACTTCTTCTGCAGTTGGTAATGATAAGTTGTGTTCCAGAATGATAACTCTCATCCTTCCCTCATTACTGCCTATTCTCACTCATATATTCAATCACTCATTTACCTCTTGCTCCTTTCCGTCAGTCTGGAAACAGGCGCACATTATACCGCTGCCTAAAACTAACAATCCTTCTTTATTAACTCACTTTAGACCTATTTCTATTCTTCCATTTCTCTCTAAAGTTTTTGAGCACATAGTTCATAGACAACTATCTTCTTTCTTGGCGTCGAACTCGATAATATCTCCCTTCCAATCCGGTTTTCGCGCAGGTCACAGTACGGTTACTGCGCTTTTAAAAGTGACTGACGATATCCGCTGGGCTATGGAGAATAAGTCCCTTACTGTCCTTGTGTTACTTGACTTTAGCAGTGCCTTCAACTCAGTAGACTTCGACATCTTACTAGGAATCCTTAAAGCTATTAATTTCTCTTCTTCTGCGTTAGACTGGTTCAATTCGTATCTTCGGGGACGCTCTCAGTGTGTCCGCCTTGAAGAATCCTTCTCTGATTGGTGTAGCCTCACTGAGGGTGTTCCTCAGGGTAGCGTTCTCTCTCCTCTTCTATTTTCCATTTTTATTAACTTTGTTACAAGAGTCATCTCTTCCAGTTTCCATCTTTACGCAGATGACTTGCAGCTTTATCGACATTTTACTGTAGCCGATGCGGATGCTGCTATCGCCGTTGTGAATCATGACCTGGCTTGTATCAGCGCCTGGGCCAAGTCATTTGGCTTACAGATCAACCCTAATAAATCTCAGGCCATGATCATAGGCAGCAGGTTTGTGCGTACTGCGGCTGTTGTCTCGTCCCTGTCACCTTTATATCTCGATGGTGTTCTCATTGAATATTCCGATACTGCCAAAGATCTGGGTGTTATTATTGACTCCAATCTGTCGTGGCGTGCGCAGGTCAATGAGGTCAGTCGAAAGGTAAACTATTCTTTCCATTCGCTTAAATGCCTTCAGGGTCTATTGCCTTTAAAAACAAAAATCTCTTTAGCCCAAACTCTTATTCAGCCGATTATAGACTATGCCGATGCCTGCTACCTGGATGCTACTGAGGAGCTACTAAGCAAGCTTGAGCGTCTGCAAAACTTAGGTATTCGGTTTATTTTTGGTCTGCGTAAGTATGACCATGTCTCTCACCTTCGCAAGGAGCTCAAGTGGCTCCCAATCCGACTTCGCAGGAACACTCGGATTCTTTGTCTCCTTTTCAACATTCTACACAACCCGTCTTATCCCTCCTACCTGCGTGAGCGAATTTCTTACGCTCGCCCTGGTGACGCGCCGTGCAGATCTCACCTTAGATCCCTCCTCAAAACCCATCCTCATAAATCCAGTTACTATTCCTACTCTTTCTCTGTCCATGCAGTAAGATTGTGGAACTCGCTTCCGCCTAGCATTCGAGACTTGAAGTCAATTTCTCTCTTCAAAAATCGTGTTAAAGAGCACTACCTTTCCTCTCTATTATAATATTTTTTTATATATTTGTATGTCATGTATCTATTTACAGGTTTAGGTATATATTTATGTAAGTATATATATATATATATATATTTACAATATATGTGTAGGTTTATTTGATACCTTAGTATAGGACATCTTGTATTCTTTTTTTCTGTTTCTTACACACTTTTGTCTACATTTCTTTCTCACTTCTCCTATCGCAGGTCTGCTGGTAGAAATTTCTTAAGAAATAAGCAGTTCCTTTGTACTATATTTATAATTATGTTTATTGTTACTGTGTCTCTGTGTGTACATAAATGATTAAATAAATAAATAAATAAATAAGTGGGTAGTTGAAAAATAAATATTCGTATTCATTATAAAGCTGGTATTCAAATGCTACTATGGAGTGACTATTTCAAATACAAAATAATTTGCACGAGGAGAAGATGGCTGCTCGTGCTGTGCAAGAATAAACTTTATGATAGTATACTATATGGTTCAAATTTTTTTGAATATTGCGTCTAGCATTACAACTAAGATCAAATTTCAATGCGGCTTATAAAAGTTGTGTTTGTCTTGTGGTCACTAAGGTAGTGCGATGTTCAATGTTGTCTACGTTCGAAACCAAGTTTAACCTAAATTTAGATATTATTACACTTTTTTACATTTCTTTAATAGACGACGTAGGGTATTGTCTTTTTAAACGGGCAGTTTGTATAGAAATAAAACTAAAAAATTGCAAGTTTAAAATGTTTATTATTTCATTAAAACACTTAAGTAAGATAAAGTAAGTAAATGCTCATATATTTCCAAATTAATATACTTTTTATATTAGTATGCCATATAAACATTAAAAAAGGCATGTTGTTTATGCTTAAAAGTTTGGTATCGAGAAAATGAATTCATCTGTGAAATGCTTTACAAATTTATAGCTGCCTATATGTAGTGAATAAACATGTTATTTAAACAGAAAAAATCTGTTTATACGAGTAACAATAACATCACCACATAATCTGCAACATTTTAATGGTTGAACAATCAATCCATTGAGCATTTACTTACATGGTGTGTTTAAATATACCTACTAGATGAACTAGTAGCGGAGTGGCACACCATCCCCTGCTATGACTTGTTGTAAGCGGCTACGCATACCGCGCACCATGTTCCAACACAAATCTTTGCCTCTCATGTGCTCCCAAGTCGATGTCACGACCTCAGCCAAGTTGTGTTTGTTTCGCACTTCCGTTGTGTCCCAATTTAAAACCATTTGACCCCATAGATTTTCTATAGGGTTCAAATCAGGACTTTTAGATGGCCAATTAATAACTGTCACACCTTCTTGAGCAGCTAACCATTCCCGCACAATGCCTGCACGATGGATGGAGCAGTTATCGTGCATGAAATAAATATGTGACGTTGGATAGGCAATTCGCACAGTCGGCAGCATGACGTCACGCAGAATCTCCAAATACAAACTGCTATTAAACCTACCACCAACTTCCACCAATTCACCAGGTCCCATGGACGACATCCAGCCCCAGTAGCCCAGGGTTATTCTACCGCTGGTTCTACAAGGTAGCAAGCACTTCTCGTTGTAACGTTCTCCGTTCCTCCGCCATAAGATTTTACGTCCATCTTTGTCCGATTTAAATGATTTTTCATCAGTGAAGATCACAACATTTTCTTCCCAATTAAAATTTAAATATTCCTGGGCAAAACGGACCCTTTCTGCACGATGAGCAGGTGTCAATGCAATTTTCTGTGCCGGTTTATAATTCTTTATCCCAGCAACGTGTAAATGCCTTCTTACTGTTTCCACTGAAATATTGTGGTTTATTGCGGTTGCACGAATGGGCAAAAATGGATTTTCAACGTGGCTTGAATCAATAGCCCGGTGGCGTTCAAATTCGGGACTATACTTAATGGCTTTTGCTCCTGGACGAATCCGCTGAATATTTCCATTGTCTTCATAACGTCTTAGCCATACCCTGACCGTATTTCTCTAAAACAAAAATAAACATTTTTGGAACCGTGTATGTAACTTGTAAGGAGTGAATATAATGGTAAAATAGCCAACTACGCGTTCATTCATCACAATCATTAAAATAAAATAGGTATAAAAAAACACTTACTGCTATATTAAGTCGGCGACCAATCTCTCTAATTCCAACATTCTGCTCATGTAAAAATATTATTTTATGTTTGGTATAGTCGTCAAGTTGCGACATGATGCTATATTACTTAACGAGTTAAACGATTTACAAATGTGTGTGCGCAGTCACTGTTATTAGGCGTAGTGTAAATTTTGTTACTTAGATGAATTTATGATCTACCTCACGAAGTAAATGTTTTACTTCGTATTCAACCATTCTTGATAAATATAAATTCTGTGAACTTAAAGTTTTTTTAAATTACCCACCCGTTTACAAGATAAGTTATTAGGCGAAAATCATATTGGTCGTTCTTTGATATTGCAAGCAATATTGTATAAATTAAAACAAATTAAAAAAGAAACTGATGTATAGGTGGACTGTGTTTTCGAACCCATATGCTGTTCGTCGTCAATCCAGCATCAAACCGCTAAGCCACAACAACTTGTTATGAATACGCGAAATTAAAGATTGGGTTGTAATTATGTATTGTAACTTAAAAGCTTTTCAACTTTAATGTTAACGAGATAATGATCAAAATAGCTTAACAAAAACATATATAATGCCGGTGACTCCGACTTTGTTGGGTGGGTTTACCTTAACGTTACGTGTTAAAGATCAAATTTGCGTGTCTGTGTTATTATTGTATTTTTGTACATCGAGTGCTCGAGCACTTGTCTGATAAGCTCATATAAATTAAATAAACCTTAATGTTACATGCAGAGGGTCCAAAGTCGTTTGATTTTAGGGTGGGTCAGGTAATGCTGACAACAGTCTGTACGTATGTTTGTAGGTATGCCTATTTCTTTGGCACACCCTGTACCATAACAGCTGGATGGATTTTAACTGATTTTAAAATTTGTTTAGGCTAAATGAATTTTGAAAAAAAAAATGGCGGCCGTACATATTGATCGTTTTTTTGTGTTATGGTCATGTGGGATATCAAAATAAAGCTCTTGTAGGCGCGATTTCAAATATAGAATTTAATAAAATGTAATAAAAAATTGAAACTGCAAAAGAATGTGTGACTTAAAAATGTAGCACACACACATTGCTAATATCATGCAAAGTATTTCTCGCATGGCATTAATTTTTAAGACCTTACTCTGAAGAAAATTTCAGTAAAACAAAGAACGAAAGTTTATACAAGACGTAGCATAATAAGCCCTGAAAGCACCTAGGTACTTTAGCTCCTGAATTAAGTAGGTGCTGAATCGGCTTCAGGAGTTTTTAGAAAACAAGCTTTCCACTAGAGTAGCTCTCAGCAAGATTATGCATTAAATCCGAACCTTATCCTGAAGAAAAAATATTTTAATTCAAACCATGAGTCCAATGCGATTTCATATCGGTGACTTAGTGCGTAGATTATAGAACTAAACCTTTTTGAGTCTAGTGAATAATAAAGATAAGAGCTGTATGCACATATTAACACATGAACAAAGTGTTTTCATCAATGTAGACCCTACGAAAGTGCTAAGGACTTGTCCCGTCAAGCCCCGGAATAGCAGACACAATTAAAAACCTATTGTCGCGTCTCCGATTAGAGACGCGCGGGGCCTGACGGAGTAAAAGTGCAAAAGGTCGGTATTCTTAGTTTTAACATAATCTTCAACGTATAATAATAAGTTAGAGTTAAATTGTTTATTAGTCTTTAAGCCTAGATTGTAATCAATTTTAATAATTTTATACTTAGAAACATTGAAAACAAAACCAGCCAACATTATCTTATCTGAACCACCCTAAAATCAAACGACTTTGGACCCTCTGCCTGTAACATTAAGGTTTATTTAATTTATATGAGCTTATCAGACAAGTGCTCGAGGACTCGATGAACAAAAATACAATAATAACACAGACACGCTTTGATCTTTAACACGTAACGTTAAGGTAAACCCACCCAACAAAGTCGGAGCCACCGGCATTATATATGTTTTTGTTAAGCTATTTTAATCATTATCTCGTTAACATTAAAGTTGAAAAGCTTTTAAGTCACACTACTTAATGTTACGTCGACCGTATTACACTGGAACGTTCGAGAATGTGGTCGAAGTTTCCAGAAGTTTCCACTAGGTTCGAGAACATTCCATTGTGGTACTGTGTAGAAGTTCATAGATGTTTCTAGAATATTCCACTATAAGATAGTTCGACAATGTTCTGGAAACTTCCATGACCGTATAAATAGGCCGGACGGCGGGCGAGTGGGTCAGTCTGTTTTCGACTACGAATGCGAACGGAAGCGAATACAAGCGATTACGAAGAGAATAGTGATTATTAGCGATTTAGTGTTTGTGTAAATAAGTTGTTGAGTTAATAAAGAATATTTGGTTAATTAATAGGTGTAAAATAATTTATCCCATACCCAGCTCGTAACAAATTGGTGTCAGAAGTGAGGGATAAATTATGACAATCTTACCAAAGGACGACACGGACGGTATTCGTACAAGGAGTCAACGGCAGCAAGACATGGATCAGAGGCGGTTTGGAGATTCTCCGATACAGACGCCGGGTGGTGTTCAGCCTACGACAGAGCCAGTCGCTGGCCCATGTGGAGTTTCTTTAGCACCAGCGGTGCCAGACTTGTCTGCGCTAATGGCGCTGTTGCAGGAACAGGCTCGCCGTCAAGAAGAGCAGGCCCACCGCCAAGAAGAACAGGCCCGTCGAATGGAAGAGAAGCTTCAACAAGATAAAGAGGAGCAGGCCCGCCGCCAAGAAGAGCAGGCCCGCCGCCAAGAAGAACAGGCCCGTCGGATGGAAGAGAAGCTTCAACAAGATAAAGAGAAGCAGGCTCGCCGCCAAGAAGAGCAGGCCCGTCGGTTGGAGGAGAAGCTTCATCAAGATAAAGAGGAGCAGGCCCGCCGCCAAGAAGAGCAGATGCTCCTCATTAAAGACCTTCACTCAACACTTGGCAAAGAGTTCAAGGTGATGAAGGAGCAGGTTCACCAGCATGAGAATCGCATCTCAGAAGCTGAAGTTCAGATTGCTGGGGTGAAGAAGGCTTTAGGTGAACTTAGAGCTGGAGATGGGGTTGTGCCTTCAGTGGTTGCTGCACCTTCGGCACGTGGATTTAAGGTGCCGCCATTCGACGGAACATCTTCATGGTCGGCCTACAAAATTCAATTTGAAGCCGTTATGAAGGCGAATGGGTGGACCAAAGAGCAAGCCATGACCGCGCTCACCTTAGGCCTCCGAGACCAGGCCCTAACCATACTTGAGGCTCTTGGCAAGGATGTGACCTATGAGCAGCTGCTGGAAGCCTTAGAGTCCAGATATGGTGACACGCACTTGGAGCACGTATTTCGTGCTAAATTAAGAGATCGTGTTCAACGTAGTGCCGAGAACCTACAGCAGTGGGCCTTGGAAGTTGAAAAGTTGGTTCGGAAGGCATACCAGTCTGCCCCTGCACTCATCAATGGCAATCTGGTACAGGCGTTCATCGACGGAATACGTGACTTGGAAGTTAGAGCCGCTGTAAGACTTGGGCATCATGAGAAACTGAAGGACGCCTTGGCCCATGCCTTGGAAGTAGAGGCAGTGAGGCAAGACCATCGAACACACCGTATCAGGGAGGTTGTGGCATCACCTGTACGCGATCGTCCGCAAGGTTATAGCCCTAGGTGTTACTCTTGTGGAGAAAGGGGTCATCTTCGGTCAAGCTGTCCAAAGCGAAGCACGCTGAGAGAAGATCAATCCCAGCAGGAAAGGGCGACTGATACGACTGCCCAGCAACAGCAGGGAAACGAGTAAACGCCAGGACTGGGGGGCGGGTGCTGGCTGGTATTGAAAGAGCCCCGAGGATCTCGATCTCACAGGCCCATGACGGAAATAGTCTGATCATCAAAGGCGAAGTCAACGGAAAACCATGCAAATTGACGTTAGATACTGGAGCTTCTCACACGGTCGTCAATTCTCACTTAGCAAGTCGGTTCCTTGGGGACTTTTTCAATAACCACGACCGTATACAATTACTGACAGCTACCGGTCAGCACATAATCGTCCGAGGCAGGAAGGAGGTGGAGTTAAAATTAGGTAACACAATTTATCGGCATAATGTCATCGTGGCTGACATAGTGGACGATTGCATCCTGGGTTTAGACTTCATGCGGAAACATCGTTGTGAGATCGACGTTGATCAAGGAGTATTGAAGTGTGGTACGGAGGAAATCTTCATGGAAGGTGTACCATCAGGAAAAGTGTTCCGTTTGAAATTTGACGTGTCAACACTTTTTGAAAACTGTGATTTAACGGAAGTAGAAATGGATAAGGCTAAGAAGATGTTACTTCAGTACGCCGACTCTTTCTCTACAAATGATGCTGACATAGGAAGAACAGGAGTGGTTCAGCACAAAATTAATACTGGCAATGAGTTACCAATCCGTCAACGACCAAGAAGACTGCCGGTTGCACGTGAAAAGGAAGTGGAAATGATGATTGAGGGTATGGTCAAGGATGGTGTTATAGAGCCTTCATCGAGTCCATGGTGTTCTCCTGTGGTCCTGGTGAAGAAAAAGGACGGCAACACGCGCTTTTGTGTGGACTATCGACGATTGAACGACGTCACGAAAAAGGACAGTTACCCACTGCCTAGGATCGACGACACATTGGATACACTGACTGGAATGAGGTGGTTTACCACGCTAGACTTGAAAAGTGGCTACTGGCAAGTGGAAATAGACCCTAAGGATAAGGAGAAAACTGCATTTTCAACAGGAAATGGCAGTTTAAAGTTATGCCATTCGGATTGTGCAATGCTCCTGCGACGTTTGAAAGGCTAATGGAGCAAATACTTGCCGGATTGATCGGAGACGCATGTCTTGTCTATTTAGACGACATTATTATCGTGGGCCGTACATTTGAAGATCACCTTCAAAATCTCAATCGAGTGCTGTCAAAAATCCGGACGGCTAATCTTAAATTAAGTCCGCAAAAATGCTCATTTTTCAGACGACAAGTGAACTTTTTAGGACACATAGTTTCGGAGGAAGGTATTCAGACAGATCCGGAGAAAATCGTCGCCGTCAAGGATTGGCCAGTTCCGAAAGACAAGACGCAGGTCAGAGCATTTCTGGGTTTGTGCTCCTACTATCGGCGGTTTGTCAAGAATTTTGCCGACATTGCAAAACCTTTACACAAACTCACTGAGGAGAAGCAACAGTTCTGTTGGGACGAGAATTGTGACATCGCATTTCGGGAATTAAAGAAAAGTCTGTGCAATACACCTATTCTGGGATATCCTGACACTGAAAATGACTTCATAGTTGACACAGACGCAAGTAATACTGGAATTGGAGGCGTGTTGTCTCAACGGAAAGGAAACCAAGAAGTTGTTATAGCTTACTACAGCAAATCTTTATCCAAACCAGAAAGAAATTACTGCGTCACGAGACGGGAGCTACTCGCAGTAGTAAGGACATTGCAACACTTCAGTAAATATTTGCTGGGACGGAAATTTCAATTGCGAACTGACCACGCTGCATTAAAGTGGCTATTGCAGTTCAAGAATCCAGAGGGACAAGTGGCAAGATGGATCGAACTACTACAAGAGTTTGACTTCGTAACGGAACATCGTAGTGGGAGAACTCACGGTAACGCAGATGCACTGTCTAGAAGACCTTGCCCTGAAGACTGTAGGCATTGTACCAAGCAAGAGACTAAGGAAGTAGTTCCCGTGAGGATGCTAAGAATGGATCTCAGCAATGAATGGAAGGAAACCCTACAGCTTGCTCAGCAAAATGACACGGACCTCAAACCGATCTTTGAGTGGATTAAAGCTGGTGCTCCGAAGCCCAAGTGGAGTGATGTTGCGGCGTTAAGTTCCATCACAAAGAGCTATTGGGCACAATGGAACAGCTTGGTTATCCAGGATGAAGTCTTGTGCCGTAAATGGGAAAACGCTCGAGGAGACAACTGTCATCTACAAATTGTTGTCCCCAAAGCCAAAGTACCGGATGTTTTACGGCTCTACCATGATGGATGTTCAGGAGGACATATGGGGGTAAAAAGAACTCTACTGAAGATACGAGAGCGGTTTTACTGGATTCACTGTCGAGAGGATGTTGAGGACTGGTGCCGCAAATGTACCAGTTGTGCGGCTGTGAAAGGACCCCAGACACGCAGCAGAGGTGCTTTACAATTATACAACGTGGGAGCCCCCTGGGAACGGATAGCACTAGACGTTGCAGGACCATTTCCGGAAAGTGAAAACGGAAACAAGTACTTCATGGTTGTCATGGATTACTTCACAAAGTGGCCAGAAGTCTTAGCCATTCCCAACCAAGAAGCAACAACAGTCGCAGATAAATTGGTTCAGGAAGTCTTCTGTCGTTTTGGAGTACCCTTGGAAATTCACAGCGACCAAGGGAGGAATTTTGAATCACAAGTTTTCCAGGAGACTTGTCGACTGATGGGTACTCACAAGACCAGAACCACTTCTTACCATCCGCAATCTGATGGAATGGTAGAACGTTTCAACCAAACGTTGGAGAGATATCTGGCAAAAGTTGTGGAAAGCAGGCAAAGGGATTGGGACAAGCACATACAGCCATTTCTTCTGTCCTACCGTAGTGCAGTTCACGAAAGTACGACTGTAACACCAGCCTTCGCGAACTTTGGAAGGGAATTACGGTTGCCTGCAGATTTAATCACCGGAACCCCCCCTGATGCCCCACGCAGTGTAACCGATTATGCGAATGACTTGCGTAACAAGTTGAATGATGTATATGAGCATATCAGACAATCCGGCCAACAAATGTCTGATAAGATGAAGACCCGATACGACCGGAAGGCAAACCATAGAGGTTTTGACGAGGGTTCACTGGTGTGGCTGCATAACCCAGTGCGCAGCAAAGGGAAGTCTCCCAAATTGCAAGCAAAATGGGATGGACCATACCGAATCGTGACCAGGATCAACGATGTTACAGAAGGGTCCACGAGGTGCGCCTAAGATAGTCCATGTGGACCGATTGGTGCGATACTACGGGACTAATGATGCTCGGGACGAGCATGTCTAAGGAGGGGGCAGTGTTACGTCGACCGTATTACACTGGAACGTTCGAGAATATGGTCGAAGTTTCCAGAAGTTTCCACTAGGTTCGAGAACATTCCATTGTGGTACTGTGTAGAAGTTCATAGATGTTTCTAGAATATTCCACTATAAGATAGTTCGACAATGTTCTGGAAACTTCCATGACCGTATAAATAGGCCGGACGGCGGGCGAGTGGGTCAGTCTGTTTTCGACTACGAATGCGAACGGAAGCGAATACAAGCGATTACGAAGAGAATAGTGATTATTAGCGATTTAGTGTTTGTGTAAATAAGTTGTTGAGTTAATAAAGAATATTTGGTTAATTAATAGGTGTAAAATAATTTATCCCATACCCAGCTCGTAACAATAATTACAACCCAATCTTTAATTTCGCGTATTCCCAACAAGTTCTTGTGGATTAGCGGTTTGATGCTGGATTGACGACGAACAGCATGTGGGTTCGAAAACACAGTCCACCTATACATCAGTTTCTTTTTTAATTTGTTTTCATTTCTACAATATTGCTTGCAATATTAAAGAACGACCAATACGATTTTCGCCTAATAACTTATCTTGTAAACGGGTGGGTAATTTAAAAAAACTTTAAGTTCACAGAATTTATATTTACCAAGAATGGTTGAATACGAAGTAAAACATATTTACTTCGTGAGGTAGATCATAGATTCATCTAAGTAACAAAATTTACACTACGCCTAATAGCAGTGACTGCGCACACACATTTGTAAATCGTTTAACTCGTTAAGTATTTTTAAGCAATTTGCTGTAATATAGCATCATGTCGCAACTTGACGACTATACCAAACATAAAATAATATTTTTACATGAGCAGAATGTTGGAATTAGAGAGATTGGTCGCCGACTTAATATAGCAGTAAGTGTTTTTTTATACCTATTTTATTGATTGTGATTAATGAACGCGTAGTTGGCTATTTTACCATTACATTTACTCCTTACAAGTTACATACACGGTTCCAAAAATGTTTATTTTTGTTTTAGAGAAATACGGTCAGGCTATGGCTTAGACGTTATGGAGACAATGGAAATATTCAGCGGATTCGTCCAGGAGCAAAAGCCATTAAGTATAGTCCCGAATTCGAACGCCACCGGGCTATTGTTTCAAGCCACGTTGAAAATCCATTTTTGCCCATTCGTGCAACCGCAATAAACCACAATATTTCAGTGGAAACAGTGAGAAGGCATTCACACGTTGCTGGGATAAAGAATTATAAACTGGCACAGAAAATTGCATTGACACCTGCTCATCGTGCAGAAAGGGTCCGTTTTGCCCAGGAATATTTAAATTTTAATTAGGAAGAAAATGTTGTGATTTTCACTGATGAAAAATCATTTAAATCGGACAAAGATGGACGTAAAATCTTATGGCGGAGGAAAGGAGAACGTTACAACGAGAAGCGCTTGCTACCTTGTAGAACCAGCGGTAGATTAACCCTGGGCTACTGGGGCTGGATGTCGTCCATGCGACCTGGTGAATTGGTGGAAGTTGGTGGTAGGTTTAATAGCAGTTTGTATTTGGAGATTCTGCGTGACGTCATGCTGCCGATTGTGCGAATTGCCTATCCAACGTCACATATTTATTTCATGCACGATAACTGCTCCATCCATCGTGCAGGCATTGTGCGGGAATGGTTAGCTGCTCAAGAAGGTGTGACAGTTATTAATTGGCCATCTAAAAGTCCTGATTTGAACCCTATAGAAAATCTATGGGGTCAAATGGTTTTAAATTGGGACACAACGGAAGTGCGAAACAAACACAACTTGGCTGAGGTCGTGACATCGACTTGGGAGCACATGAGAGGCAAAGATTTGTGTTGGAACATGGTGCGCGGTATGCGTAGCCGCATACAACAAGTTATAGCAGGGGACGGTGCGCCACTCCGCTACTAGTTCATCTACTAGGTATATTTAAACACACCATGTAAGTAAATGCTCAATGGATTGATTGTTAAACCATTAAAATGTTGCAGATTATGTGGTGATGTTATTGTTATAAACAGATTTTTTCTGTTTAAATAACATGTTTATTCACTACATATAGGCAGCTATAAATTTGTAAAGCATTTCACAGATGAATTCATTTTCTCGATAACAAACTTTTAAGCATAAGCATGCCTTTTTTAATGTCTATATGGCATACTAACATAAAAAGTATATTAATTTGGAAATATATGAGCATTTACTTACTTTATCTTAAGTGTTTTAATGAAATAATAAACATTTTAAACTTGAATTTTTTTAGTTTTATTTCTATACAAACTGCCCGTTTAAAAAGACAATACCCTACGTCGTCTATTAAAGAAATGTAAAAAAGTGTAATAAAATATCAAAATTTAGGTTAAACTTGGTTTCGAACGTAGACAACGATGAACATCGCACTACCTTAGTGACCACAAGACCAACACAACTCTTATAAGCCGCATTGAAATTTGATCTTAGTTGTAATGCTAAACGCAATATTCAAAACAATTTGAACCATATAGTATACTATCATAAAGTTTATTCTTGCACAGCACGAGCAGCCATCTTCTCCTTGTGCAAATTATTTTGTATTTTAAATAATCACTCCGTAGTAGCATTTGAATACCAGCTATATGTATAATGAATACGAATATTTATTTTTCAACTATCCACTTATTACAAGTTATGTGAAAATATTACCATTTTAAAAAGTTTATGTATAGTCTGTAGTTATTTACAATAATACAAGAAATAGTTTTGATATATAAATTTTATATTGAAAGCAAAACAATATCTTTGTCGCAGGATTTGATCTCGAACCTCGTTTTTCTCAGTCTTAAACACAGACCACGAGACCAGAATTACTTGAACTCAATCATTAAAATAAGCTATTACACTTATCATATTATAACAAATAGTTATAAAATATAACCTAATGCTAACGTTTTAAAGATCAAATTTGCGTGTCTCTATCATTATTGTATTAGTTCATCAAATCCTCGAGCAGTTGTCTGATAAGCTCATATAAATTAAATAAACCTTAATGTTACATGCAGAGGGTCCAAAGTCGTTTGATTTTAGGGTGGGTCAGATAATGCTGACAACAGTCTGTACTATGAAAATATTAACTGAGCTAATGGTTTTACGTTTTATGAAAAAGTTTAGAATAAGTGCCTATTCAGAATGTGTAACTTAAAAATGTAGCACACACACATTGCTAATGTCATGTAAAGTATTTCTCGCATTGCATTAATTTTTGCACGTAACATTCTAATCTTAAACTAAATAACGAAGACAACAACCCAAAAACTTTATAGAACGTAATTAGTAGTCTAGGGTGTGACGTAATTATTCTTCAGACGGTGTAAAAAGGTTCTTGTTTAATTATAATAGCACCTATTTAGAGACTTTAGAACTCCGTTTAAGACCTTACTCTGAAGAAAATTTCAGTAAGACAAAGAACGAAAGTTTATACAAGACGTAGCAGAATAAGCCCTGAAAGCACGTAGGTACTTTAGTTCCTGAATTAAGTAGGTGCTGAATCGGCTTTAGGAGTTTTAAGAAAACAAGCTTTCCACTAGAGTAGCTCTCAGCAAGATTATTCATTAAATCTGAACCTTATCCTAAAGAAAAAATATTTTAATACAAACCGTGAGTCCAATGCGATTTCAAATCAGTGACTTATGCATAGATTAGAGAACTAAACCTTATTAACCGACTTCGAAAAAGGAGGAGGTTCTATGTTCGACTGTATGTATGTTTTTTTTTCTTTTTTTTTATGTATGCCCACCGATTTCTCTGTCAGCTGTGGACCGATTTTTTAATTTTTTTTTTATCCAAAAGAATACTCCCGAGGTGGTCTCATATAAATTTTATCGAAATTGCTTCAGCGCTTTATGAAAAACTGAACAAAACCGAAAAATACGTATACATAGATAACGTTTTGATTTTCTCCAATTATGAGTATGTTTAAATTCCAGATTCCATGTTATTGGGGTTTTTAGTTCTGGGGTATAACAATTAAAAAGTGAAAAATAAAAAACTATTTTTACAAAAAAAAAACAAAATACACTAAAAATTAAGAAATAACTTTAAATTCGGAAGTCGGTTGTCTTTTTGTAAAAAAGTTTTTTTGAGTTTAGTGAATAATAAAGATAAGTGCTGTGCTACACACATTAACACATTAACAAAGTCTTTTCATCAATTTAAACCCTACGAAATTGCTAAGGACTTGTCCCGTCAGACCCCGGAATAGCAGACACAATTAAAAACCTGTTGTCGCATCTCCGATTGGAGACGCGCTGGGCCTGACAGAGTAAAAGTGCAAAAGGACACTGTGGAGGTATGCGGAACAGAGTGTAAAGTCCCACAATCTCCATTGAAAAGGGAGGATCCTCCGACCAGACGAGTGTTGTGTCTGGTCTGGGCAACTGCCCAATGGTTGATTTCGGACTGTTGTATATGTTCACATCGCGCGGAGAACTCTGCTTGCGCAATGTAGGATTTTGTTATTTTAGTTCGTGTGCGGCATCATAGATGTCGCTACATCACTCCCCTCCGGAGACCGGAGATCGATGGTTCTTGATGAGTCGTCCATAGATCTTGTGATGCTTGCCGGGCTAGTGGAAGGTTGGTTCCAGTGAGTTGGAACCGGAAAAGCCGCATAGTTCACGGTGAGTCGGAACTGTCTGCAGTGATGCCCCAGTGAGTCGGGATGGTGCTGTCCCAGTGAGTCGGGATGATGCCTCAGTGAGTCGGAGTGATGATGTCCCAGTGAGTCGGGATGATGCCCCAGTGAGTCGGGGTGATGATGTCCCAGTGAGTCGGGATGATGCCCCAGTGAGTCGGAGTGATGATGTCCCAGTGAGTCGGGATGATGCCCCAGTGAGTCGGGGTGATGATGTCCCAGTGAGTCGGGATGATGCCCTAGTGAGTCGGGGTGATGATGTCCCAGTGAGTCGGGATGATGCTGCAGGCTCCAGTGAGTCAGAGTATTGCTGCGCGCTCCAGTGGGTCGGAGCAGTGCTGTGCGACGTAGTGGCTTTACTGCTGGCGTCGACCAGGAGAGGTTCTTCGACCGGCCGAAGGTGCTGTTCGCTGCGCCAAGATCGCCGATGAGGTTGATGGTGATGAAAGAGGCTGAGGATGCTGACCAGGAATGCGCGTCCGCTGCATGCTGGTGGTCAGGATACCCGTAGAAGCCGTTGGTACTGGCTGGCTGTATGACTCGTTGCTCAAGAGCTTGAAGGAAGCGATGATGATGACGTCACGCTGAAGTAGCTGCACGAAGGCTGCGCTGATGTTCATGCTCGAGGGTCACCAGTTTAGAGGTGATGATGTCATGACGAAGGCTGCGCTCACGTTCATAGTCGAGGGTTACCATTATGGAGGTATGCGGAACAGAGTGTAAAGTCCCACAACCTCTATTGAAAAGGGAGCATCCTCCGACCGGGTGTTGTGTCTGGTCCGGGCAACTGCCCGATAGTCGATTTCAGGCTGTTGTATATGTTCAAATCGCGCGGAGAACTCTGCTTGCGCGATGTAAGAATTTGATGTTTTAGTTCGTATGTAGCGTCACTACTAGCGGCGCTACTGAAGGTTTCTGTTACCTTCAGTAGCTTCATCAGTTGCAAGTTGTTGGGGGCAAAGAGTTTCATATCATCCATGTAAAGGAGGTGTGATAAGATCTGACCACCTCTTCTCAACCGGTACCTTGGCCCGAACCCTCCAGTAGTGTACTGAGAGGGTTGAGGCCCAGACAAAACCACAGTGGAATCAAACTGTCGCCCTGGAATATGCCTCGCTCTATCCTTATCGGCTCGCTGTTCCCCTGGATCTGTCGACATCCTGGATAGTAAAGGACTGTCCTCCACTGCCCTATACACGACATCAGGAAGGTGCGCAAATTTGCATCAACTTTATACAGCTTCAGCACCCTCATGAGCCATGTATGTACATGAATCATAGGCCTTCTTGTAATCTATCCAACATGTCGACAGATCTCTTTGGGAACGACGATCCTGTTTGTTAAAGGCAACATCAATGAGGAGCACCTGTTTAGTACCGCGGGACTTGTTCCTATATCCATTCTTAGAGGCAGACATGATACAATTTGTATCAATATGATTGTTAATTTCGGCTCTCAGGATGGATGTAAGAACTTTATAGACCGTCGGTAAACACGTGATTGGTCTATAATTTTTGGGCTCCGCAGTACAACCTGATTTATAGAGCAGGTGGGTTATTCCTGTCGTAAGGAACTGGGGCAGCGACCCTGACTCTAGGGCAGACTGGAACTGAGCTGCCAAGCGAGCGTTCGATCTTTGAAACCATTTTATCCAGAAATTGTGCAGCCCGTCCGGCCCCGGAGATTTCCAGTTAGGCAACGGACAGATTGCACGAGCTACATCTTGGGGGCTGATGTTAATTGCCCCCATTTCTGTTATAAAATCGCACGCGCGCTCGACCTCTCGAGTCCAGTCATTCTCAGTGTGCCTGACAGGCACCGACCAGATGCTGCGCCAGAATGAACTCATAGCGTCCTCATCCGGTAGGCTCGTATCAGACTCACCTTGGTCCGGTCGCTCCGAAGCCCTATAAACCCATCTTTCGTTGCTTTAGAAAGTGCGATTCTGAGTCTACCTCTCCACTCGCCGCTTGCACCGCCGAATACGGTTTGCCCATGCATAGATCTTCTGCTTCTGGAAGTCGATGCGCTCTGTGACGCGGGTTAGGTAATCTTGGGGAACTAATATCAGTCCCCGAGAATGCCCGCCTCAAAAAGCGCATGAACCTGGGGCGAGTGTTGCCCTCCCTGAAGCAGATACGCTTACCGATGAGTGCTCTAGCTCCACTGATACGACACTCGATCCTGCACTGCCAAGCTGGTACAGCTGGTCGTACAGCTCTGTCACTGTTGGGAAACTTGACATGAGCTACACGACATGCCGCTGCAGCCGCGCAGTACAAGATCGAGTGGGTATCGGCAAGGTCTTTGCTGCTTTCAAAAAAATTCGTTAGCTGCGAATCTAGAGCACACCAGCACCTTATTTTTCTTATGCATGGGCAAACGAGGTAGTGCCCAAATTAATTGAAGACACACACGAAGAGGAACGAATCCAATCTTTATCCGTTTTATCTGACATTGACGAATAATTTATTTCGTCAAAATATTCATCTTTGAATAAATTATTAAAGGTACAACCTCCTATTGTAGACGAGTTTTGAATTATAAATTAAAGAAAGATAATAGATCTAAAATATCCAAATTTATCACACCAAGTGAAATGAACGAGACTTTATTAGCATGCATTAAACAAGTACAAGAGCGCGAGTTTTTGTTTGATATAAAACGGTTAAAGACTGGAGGATGTGTGCCTAAAAAGGGTAAATTACGATCTTTTTGTCCCTTTTTGGACCAAAAGGGGATACTAAGAATAAGTGGACGCATAGCTCAATCGGACGCGTGCTATGACACGAAACACCCGATAATTATGCCTGGTAACTATCATTTTACCAAGGTTTTAATTGCGGATGCTCATGCAAAAACATTGCACGGTGGTCCACAGGCTATGTTAAATCAAGTACTGGATCTTACGTGGAAAGGAATGTATTTAAAAATATTTTAGAGAGTGCACTATTTGTTTGAGATATTCCACAAGGAAGACTACTCCTCTAATGGGCCTGCTTCCAGAAGCAAGGTTGAAACCTAGTAAGCCATTCAAATCTACTGATGTGGATTACTGTGGTGCTGTTTTTATCAGATTTTCGCCAGGCCGAGGAGCTAAGTCATACAAAGGTTATATTTGCATATTCGTGTGTATAGTTACACGAGCAGTCCATTTAGAAGCAATAACTGACATGACTGCCAAAGGGTTTATTGCTGCATTTAGGCGCTTTTACGGCTCGTAAAGGCCATTGTCAGGATTTGTACAGTGACAATGGCACCAAACATATGAAGAAATATCGACTGTCCTGGCGCAAGTGGAGGCGTGTTTAAACTCGAGACCGCTTTCCTTGTTGAGCGATGACCCAAATGACCCTCTACCCTTGACACCAGGTCACTTCTTGGTAGACGAACCATTGTTAAATATTGCAGATGAGGATTACACTAATTGTAATGTTGTTGGTTTGGATAGATTGCGGTTGACGCAAAAAAATGTAACTGATTTTTGGAATAGGTGGTATAAGGAATACCTAGTTAATTTAAATCAAAGGTATAAATGGAACACTAAACGTGATGAACCAGAAATAGGTGATATTGTTGTTTTAAAGGAAGATCATGTACCGCCAGCTAAATGGTTACTTGGTAAAATTATCAAAAAATATCCTGGACCTGATAATGTAACTGGAGTCGTATCTGTAAGGTGTAAAACCGGAGACTATAAGCGTCCAGTGAGCAAAATTTGTATTTTAACTAAATGAAATTTGTTTATTTTTCCTTTTACAATGTTTAAATTTTCGATAAAACCGATTATAGTTGTTTTGAATTCAGAGTTTATTTTACCTAACTACCTATTTTACCTTTATTTAACCTATGCAAATGAAGATTAAAAAAAAAAGTTTATATGTTTGTGTTATAAAAGTATTATAATGAGTTATCCCAAACCTACTCTTTACCTGCATCCTTAAGTTTGGTTGAACTATGCACTAATGACCTACTTATAAAACGTATTTGTTATCAATGTACCTACTTGACTACGCCTGGGTTGAGCCGCACGTGTTCTGCGTTGGTTAAATATTTAATTTGCGCAAATAAGAAAGATACAGATTGTTCTGTTTTTGTTTTGAGTTTTTTTTACATTGCTATTTGTTAAACTTACGCATTAGTACATATATTTTTTTAAACTGTTTAAGTTTTTGTTAGTGTAGTTAAAGAACTACTCGTATGTTCTTTGGCGGGCGGAATGTCCAAAAAGATTTAGTTTTCTGTTTTGAGCATATAGATACGCTTAGTTGTGGCTATCTATATGTATGTTAAATTACAGTCCACTATGTTTGTCTCAGTTGCAAATAAACCTGCATGCTAACTACACATTGTTTTCTTCCAAAATTCACGGCAAACAAAAATCAACCTTATATAATGCGCACGTGATCTTCGTTCAGGCGGCGTGGAGCGGTAGGTACTCCCGGAACGAATCCTCCAAAGCGCTCCTCAATTGTTCATTACACTGGGTACTCACGGATATAGCCACGTTAACATCATCTTCACCAATAAGGTCGGGTCGCCGTGGGGCACTGGGCACAGCAGTTGCACCGCGGCCGATGGCGAAGCAGGTGAGGCACGGCTACTCCGTGATTCTAGGCGTAGTCTATCAAGTACGGCGTCATCCAGCATACGGCTACTCTGGATGCGGGTTGCACTTGATCCGATAGTCGCTGGGCCAAAACGCTGACAGTTGGCTCAAGCACCTAAAACAGAGAGAACGTCCGACCACGGTACGCAGTCAGGTTAATTCCTCCCTCTGTAGCCCCAAACTATGAGTGCATGACATTTTCGTTTATGGATTGCGTCCATCTCATGCGCTGCACACTTCCACCGGCAGCGCGGACCCTATCAGAGGCCGGAGGGCCTCAAGGTCCTAAGCTGCCCGGAGGTCGGCCTCTTCCCCGTCGACGCGCAGGTGGTGGTGTCGTCGGCGGCGAGAAATATTCGTCGCTCAAGTTCGACGCAACTGCAGCGGCCGGAATCACTCGACTCACGGCTGGTGCAGGTCCCGGCGGCTGCGAGGCGGAACTGAGCGATGAACCCGAAGATGTCGGATGTGTGGTCAGCAATTTGGCCCGGTTTCTATTCAGCATTTTCGCTTTGTCATATGTTCCGTCATATTTTTATAGTTCTCATCTTACTGTTGTTCACTATCCTACTTATATTATAAATGTGAAAGTTTGTGTGTGTATGTTTGTTACTTCTTCACGCTCAAACGGCTGGACCGATTTGGATGAAATTTAGTATGTAGATAGCTTATAGCCTGGATAACATATAGGCTGCCTTTTATTCCAGTCGGGTAAAACCGCGGGGCGTAGTTAGTGTTAATATAAATCTGTCCCAAAGGGAAATCTTCTGAATGTTTCTATTTTCTTCTGTGTAATGCTGAATTTAGTACTTGTATTAAATTCAGAATAATAAATGTATGTTAACGGTTTTTTTGTTATTAAGTTATTGGCAAGGCTTTACCATGGTATGAAACATGTATAATTGATCAAATTTCATTTGGTCCATGGAGCACCGACGGCGGAACAATTCTCAATTCTCCATAGCCCAGTTGGTAATTGGACGATGGCAACATGTAATTTTCCCCATAGACCAATTGGTCTAATTTCAATTGGTCTATGGAGCACCGACGCGCGACGGCTAGGCCCGATGCCTGCCAGGGTCGCGGAAGTTTTTGAAAGAGTCGCCGCAGCTGGTACAGGCAACTGAAGGAACTCGGGTGGGTTTTAGTCAGAGTCTGACACCGGTACTTGCCCGTTGTCCCCCAGTCTAGTTACCCTTTTTTTTGTGGGTTGGGATATCATCCAATGAATTCTTCCGCTCTAGGTGAAGCGGGAGGGCGTGTCAGACTCTTACTGACTAAAACCCACCCCTGGTAAGGACCAGGGCAGGGCAGGGAAGGCCCTGCCTGAGTGCCCAGGGGAGCGGTAGCTCTGTTTAGTTCCCCTTGGGGTACCACGAGCAAATATTTTTGCCCGTGGAACCCCCTGAAAAACAATCTTGTTAAATATATTTTTACTGCCAGATATATTTTTACTGCCAGTGATACTTCATCTCAAACATTTCAATTGGACATAAAAAAAAATTAAATAACGATAAATTAAATAAGCATATTTTTCTCTAACATAAATCATCCGTCATTTAATGCATAAAGCATCCAGGTTGCCTGGAAGAGATCGCGGAATGCGATAAGGCCGCCAATTGTATGTTTTTTAGTATAAGTTTTCCTTAATGTGTGTATTTTTTTTTTGGTGTACAATAAAGAATATAATAAATAAATAAATAAAAAGCAAAGAGATTGTATTTGCATTTTATTTATCTGGTGATTAGCGAGGGAAGCACGGGCCAAATAATTTACCCATGGTACCCCTTTGCCCCCTTGGGAACCCCCACGGGCTGAAATATTTGCACGTGGCACCCCAAGGGGAACTAGACTGGGAGATCACGGGCAAGTACTGTCTGACACGCCCTCCCCCGCTCCACTGATCCCGATTCCCCAACTTCAACCTTAGAAAGGTGGCTGGAACAGGCTGTACACGCAAGGTGGTGTTGTGGAGCAGCTTGGGACAGGCCTATGTCCAGCAATGTAACTGCCTTAGAAGAACAGACACAGCCTATTGATTGACTGAACACCTTGTATGTATGCATGTCGGGCTGGTTTCCGCAACTTCACGCCCAAGGCGCGTATTTTGCGTACAAATATATATATATATATACTGAACGCCTTTTGAGCTACTGGGTTTCTTAGGAAGTTAGTAACACTTAATTAGTTTTAAAAGGGATTCGGCTAGAAAATCCTAGTGAACAGAAAAATCATAAAATAAAAAACTTTTTAACAAAAAAATTAGCCGACGAAAAAGAACTAAAAAGCAAAAAATAAATAAAACTTTTAAGTCTTGAGTAATGAGCATATATTTACCTACATAAAATATCAAATTTTATATAAACTAATTTTGAGTCGGCACCAAACAACAATCTGATTATTAAATATCTAAATTTTATAAGTACTTACAAATGAAGAAGGCTGTAAGTAGGTAATTAATCATTTTATTAATTGGCGCCGACTCAAAATTAGTTTATATAAAATTTGATATTTTATGTAGGTAGTAAATATGCTCATTAATCAAGACTTAAAAGTTTTATTTATTTTATGATTTTTTGTGGCTCGCATCATCTTGTAACACTCTGAGGCTAATTTCTAATTCTTCATCATTCCTCTTGCCACTGAGCTGATGAAATAACCACCCTTCCATGAAGTTCCCAGGATATTGACCAGTTGAGGTTACCTCCAATACTGTAAAGACGTCTTTTCTTCAAACCATATTAAGTGGTATTTGTCACTAAAACTAGTTTTTATATCTAACTTCTATTGTTTAGGAAAGCTATGGTTTCCATCATCAGCTCAGTTTCATGATGTGATGGTTCCTAAATGCAAATACCTGATTAAGTTATGAAAAGTAAACAAACAATATTCGTGCCCAATTTTCGAGGTTCTCTCTCAATTTATTCAGGATTCCATGATCAGATCCTGATGTCCTTGACATGGGACCACCCTTGAGATCGGAGTGAGGGCCGAACATACATACAGAAACGCTAAACGTATCCACAATTTTCGAGGTTTTCTCTCAATTTCATCAGGATTCCATTATCACATCCTGACTTTCTTATTATGGGACCATCCTTGAGATATACCCTATCTAACAAAAAAAGAATAATCAAAATCGGTTCATAAATAACGTAGTGAAGGCCGAACATACATACAGAAACGCTAAACGTGCCCACAATTTTCAAGGTTTTCTCTCAATTTTATCAGGTTTCCACTATCAGATCCTGACTGCCTTGACATGGGACCACCCTTGAGGTATACCCTATCTAATAAAAAAAGAATAATCAAAATCGGTTTATAAATGACGGAGTGAGGGCTGAACATATACAAAAAAAAAAAATGTATATATATATATATACGGTTGAATTGAGAACCTCCTCCTTTTTTTTCGTCAGTTAAAAATAAATAGGTATATCAGTCTTGTCAGTAAAATGAAACAATCGAATATTTCGTTTAAATTTTTATTTCCCTCATGTATTATGTTTATGCACTTGTTTTGAAAAAATATAATAAAAGTCTACCCGTCTTGCTATTGCGTATTAATTATTAGAACTGTTTTGTTGGTTCTGCTGGTTCTGCTGATTCTGCTGATTCTGCTGATTTTGCCAACTATTCTGCTGCTGCTGGTTGTTTTGATTCCACGATTGCTTATCTGCCAAATTTAACAAACTTACTGTACGATTCACACTTAATGGCGGGAGCGGGGAGCCGCTACGCTACCTATCAATCTATTTAACATGTTCCCAACCCAGTTTAGAACGGCTTCGAAGACTGGAAGCAGAGCCCACGGATGCGGCTGAATACCACTATCTTATGTGACGACTGCCTAACCCCAAAACTAGTTAAAGAACATAAAACAGTGACTGAGAAACACGATACCGTTCGTCATAAGACTGGCTGCCAGCTTAAGGAGTTTCTGACTACCTGTAACGACTGTTAAAGACTTACAAATAACATTTAAGGTACAAATCATCATCATTCATCATTTAAGGCGACGACGAAAGACGTCCACTGCTGGATATCGGCATCTCTCAAGTGTCACCACAATGACCGGTCATGTGTCTCGCATCCAACTTTCCCGCGATCCTCACCAGGTCATCGGTCCACCTTGTGGGAGACCTTCCAACGCTGCGTCTTCCGGTACGCGGTTGTCACTCCAGAACTTTTCAGCCTTATCGACGAAGTCTGTGAGCAATGTGCCCTGCCCACTGCCACTTAAGTTTGGCTATTTTCCGGGCTGTGTCGGTCCTCGACAGCCGGTGGAACTTCTTCGAGCATATCCGACGTTTGGCTCTCAGGCTGGACAGGGCCGGGGCTGCTTTGAAGCGGCTTCTGCCCAATCTGGGGGGGCCAAACGCCTCCTGCCTAAGGCGCTACGTGGGGATCGTGCGGTCCATGGCCCTTTACGGGGCACCGGTGTGGGCGCGTTCTTTGAGGCAGCGATCAGCTCGCCGTCTGAACGCGTCCCAAAGGGTCATGGCGATCCGAATGATCCGAGGATACCGTACGATCTCCTGCGAGGCGGCGAGCCTCCTTGCCGGATTGTCGCCATGGGATCTGGAGGCAAAAATCCACGCGAACCTCTATGAGGAGCGCGAGGAGGTGAAACTCCGCTGCCGCGAAAATTCGTGGCTCGGCGGACAGAGCTCCGGCAAGATCTCATGGCAACATGGAGACAGCGATTGTCGCAACCCAGCGCTGGGCACACCACCATTGCGGCGGTAGTGCCCCTCTTTGAGGAGTGGCTGGAGAGGTCCCACGGCGCCCTCACCTTCCGCCTGACGCAGGTCTTCACCGGACATGGTTGTTTCGGGAGGTTCCTATGTCGGATAGTGCAGGAAGAGACGCCCGGGTGTTTCCACTGCGCGGATCGTCCCGAGAACACGTTGGAGCATACGGTGGAGGTCTGCCCCTCTTGGGTGGAGACCCGCCGTGTCCTCGTGGATGCGATAGGTGGCAGCGACCTCTCGCGCCCTGCCCTGGTTCTGGCCATGGTATGGAGCGAGAGGGAATGGAAAGCCGTCTCCTCCTTCTGCGAAGCAGTAATGCTCGAGAAGAGGGAGGAGGCATGGGTGAGGGAGACTCAACGACAGAGTCGCCCTCACGGCCTCAGCAGCAGCCGCCTCAGGAGACGCCTGGGACTTCGGGCACCGTGAGACGATCGCCGGCCACAAAGAGTTGTCAGCAATAAGGACGGGGCCTGCCCGGGGGTTGAAGATAAATTCGAAACAGAGTTACGTCGCCCCCGGGCACTAAGGGCAGGAAGGAACAGGACTGGGTTTTAGTCAGTAAGAGTCTGACACACCCTCCCGCTCCACTCAGAGCGGGAGAAGTCATTGGATGATTTCCCACTGCACAAAAAAAAAACATCGCTTTTAGCATTCTCATCACAGCTGCATGAATTGCTTTTGTTTCATCCCTTTTGTGGCCCAACATTCTGAACCGTACAAGATAGCAGGTCTGACCATTGTTTTATAAATCTTCCCCTTAAGTTTAAGGGGAATGCGGGAGTCGCCAATAGTCCCGGTGACCTAGAGAGAGATACCGAAAATCGGAGCAGACTGGGAGAAGCGCACCATCTAGCGCTATAGCTTCAGAACTGGAGAGACCACCAAAATCGCAGAACATGTATTCAGTTTTGTTTTTTGTTACTCCATGGTACCAATACCATATAAAGGATGATTCACGTTACACCGTGTCGCCACCGAGCCCCGGCCGTGCCGGGGCACGTCCACCGGGCAAGTCATTCATGCTACACCGGGCTGTCGCCGTGCCGCCACCGGGCCCACGGCCAAGCATGGATCAGTTCATACAAAAGTATACTATAGATATTTGACCGTGCAATTGTTTGACCGGCAATTGTTTCGCGGCCGGGGCACGGCCAGGGCACGTCCGAGCCCGGTGCACACGTTCATGTTACACCGTGTCGCCACCGGGCCGAGCCCCGGCCGTGCGTCGGCCGTGCCTCGGCCGTGGCATGCAAACATGACTCACTTCATACAAAATGTATGCAACAATCTTTCACCGTGCCCGGCACGGCCCGGTGGCAACACGGTGTAACGTGCATCGTCCTTTATAATAACTACAAAACTAACAACCAACAAGCAAATCTTTTGTCACTTACTCTGTTGTTGTTGGTTTTGATTCTGTTGTTGTTGCTGTTGCTGATTGCGCTGGGTATACTGATCACTGAGGAACTGATAGCCACCCCACCTGGTACTCGTGCTCCAAAGCCTCGTGTTCAGAACTCCCATGGTCCTTAGGACACATGCCTCAACTCTAGGCAAATTATTCATGATGATTGTGGCAGTAATTTATGCCTCTAATAGGTAGAAGTTATTTACTTATTTTATTTTATTAAACTTTCTTCAATACAGTTACAATATTTCATACATGGCGATTTGTATATTTTCTCAAAAAAAGTGACTGTTGTATTTAGTGTCAAGTTACATTACTAGTTTCCTTTTTTTATGAAAGCTGAAAAATTCCAAAGAGTTTTTTAAAGTTCCGTTTATTTTTCTCTTGTTTGTATTATGCTTAGTTCACACGGTCTGCCTAGCCTGCTCAGCCTTTTCCCAACTATCTTGGAGTCGGCTTCCAGTCTAGCCGGATGCAGCTGAATACCAGTTAGTGGTTAGTTAGTCTGTAGTTAGTTAGTTAATTAGTTAGTTAGTTTACACGGTCTAAGTAACTAAAAAAATAAACAAACCCGACGGACAAAAAGCAACTCATCATCATCATCATCAGCCTTTTAGTGTCCCCACTGCTGGGGCACAGGCCGCCTCTCTGTGAGAGGGTGTGGGCCGTAATCCACCACGCGGGCCCAATTCGGGTTGGTGAATGTCACATATCTTCGAATTTTTGGTTCTAGAACATACCGGTTTCCTCACGATGTTTTCCTTCACCGTTTTGAGAGCAGTGGTGATGTAATAATTTACACAAAGTAAAGCGCCTGCCTGGGTTTGAACTCACGACCTACAACTTGTAAGTCGATGCCGTTACCACTGGGCCACCACTGCTCTAAAAAGCAACTAAAAAGTTCTAAACAAGTCACTCTCAAGCAGTCTGATGTAGTTAGTGGAATTATTTTAGTTTAATCACAAAATCAAAATCAAAAGTCATTTATTCAAACTAGGCTGAGAGCCAGCACTTTTTGAACGTCAAAGTTCTACATAAAGACAATCCCCCAAAAACGCCCGCCCGTCACCACTTCCTAGTGTTTTAGCTGTGAAGAAGAAGTGGCCAACAAACTCCCCAGCAACACATCTGTCTGTTAGGTTTGAAGAACTTGAATCTATATAATTATATGCAACAATCTTAACATATGTGTATGTAACGTATGTAAAACAAAAAAATAAAGATATATCGTCCAAAATACAATCACAAAATTAAATAATCCGCCACTTGTTAGCTTGCACACTCAATTATGCCATTAAAAACGAACTCAAGCATAAACACTAAGCCAAATTAAATAAGCCTCCATACATAACTAACTCCAAACTAATAACTGTTGTGCCTGCTTACACGTGCAAAGATAGAATCTATCAAAGGGCTGTGATTCGAAGCCACAAGTGATGAACTAGAACACAGATTTGATGCTACCAACCCCCATTTAGTTGGTGATAGGGGTACATGTGAACAAAGGAGAATTGCTCCAATATTATAGAACCTTGTCTGACCTTAATTTAAGAAAAATTGTGATGTTCAATTTCCCTTATAGCCAAAGTTTGCCACAGGAAGAAAATCAAATTAGATATCATATTAATATAAAATTGCACAATTTGTTATTTAATAATAACTTATTCCATCTAATTGACCTTAACAATTACATTGGTAATCGTTTTTATTTGACAAAAGATAGGAATCATATAGATAGATACTATCTTTCAAATTATTGTAGGAGACAGATAGCTGTGTCGTTATCATATTTATTTCGTATAACAGCCAAGAATTTGGCTAAACAAATTGCTTCTATTGAGCAATGCAATGACATTTCTCATAATTCTGCCAATGTCTTGGCATCAAATTTTGACATTATTAATAATTTAAATTAGAAATTAAGACAACAGAGGCAATCTCTAGCAATTATTTAAAGAATGGCGAAAACAATGTTTTAAAATCAACAAATAGTATCAACCTGGTGCACCAAAATATTTATGGTTGTATGGGCAAGGATTTAGAAATAGAATTATTCCTTAAATTTAACAATGTGGATATTGGTGTAGGTTGTTGATGATGTAAATAATGCTCTTTCAACTGTTGTTAACTGGTTCAACATCAATAATCTTCTCCTTAACGAGAAAAAAACAAAATGCATAAAGTTCACATTATAAAATGTAGTACAAGTGAACACTAGTGTGTCAATAAAGGGCGAAGAGTTGAGACCCGAGGATTCCACAGTGTTCTTAGGTTTAACTTTGGATGCGCAGCTTCAGTGGATAAACTGTCCAAAAAACTTAGCTCTGCAGCATACGACGTAAGGAAAATTCGTGGTTTAACTGATTTAGAGACAGCTCGTTTAGTATACTTTAGTTATTTTCATAGTGTGATGTCGTACGGCATTCTGTTGTGGGGAAATGCCGCCGATATTCAGACAATATTTGTTTTACAGAAAAGGGCTATTCGTGCAATTTATAAATTAAGATTGTAACACCTAAAAATAAAATAAATTTAGATTCGTGGAATGAATGATGACAGATTGACGTTTGACGTTTGTCGTTTCTCCAACTTGATCTGCAGCGAGTCTGTCTCAGAAATTTTATATATTGGAAAAAACTACTTAAAAGCACCTAATGATGGCTCGAGGTGTAAAAGGGACCAGAGTCAAGTTAAAATGCTGAAAGCATAAGAATGTAGGACAATGGTCCTACTTTAACCTTTAATTATATAGGAAGTGTTAGGTTTTGTTATTTAATCTGAATATTAATTGTTTATATTCGACTATTTATTGCAATCGACTAATTGTGCTGGCAGCACCGAAACGTTGAATTTGTGATTGTCTGTGGAAAGTTGTCGGTGTAGCGTTATGGCGGGCGACGGTTTGAAGAACGGCCTTGTTCCGTTGGCGCTCGTCGAGATCGGTCACACAATTGGTCTATTGCCTTATTGGTGTACAGTTAGCATAATTTTATATTAAAGTTAATAGAAGTAATAGCACTATAATATTGTATTATTGATAAAGCTGTAAATATAATATTCTATACTGGAGTGAGCGGTTTTATTACAGTTCAGAAGTGGTAAGTACACGCCTATTTATAAGTGCTTGAATTTCGCTTTACAATCATGGTTACGATTCTATTAGATTACACTAACAAAATGTTGTGTTATAACTACATTTCATACGAATTTAGGTTTTATGGTTCTTTCTACGGGGTTTATGGGTGAAGATTTTGATTATTTTAGAGCTGATGGTTTCAAAGATATTATCAAAATACCCTGCAAAACTTTTCGCAACGATTATTGCTTGTTTTTTTTTTACAAAGAAATCGTGAGAGTAGAACGAAATGATCTTTTATAAATTTAGGTTTTTAACCGACAAAAAAAAATGGATGGATCTTTCTACAGGGTTTATTAAAGGGGGTGAAAATTTTGGTTATATTTGAGCTCGGACGCACCGATTCAGAGATATTGTCAAAATACCCTGCAAAACTTTTCGTGACTTTTACTGTGTGTGTGTTTTGTTTTAAACCCTTTTTATTATTTCTGTTTCATGAACTTCACACCATGCCACGCGATGAAGGGACTAGCTCGTGGCGCTTATCGACGCCGACGAGGGGTCAATCGCACCATACAACTGAAGCCAGATCGATAGCAATTAACGACGGCAGTGCGAGGCCAAGCAGTAACAGGCGCCCTCGGATTCGAAGTCGGCATACAGCTCAAGCCAGATCAAGAGCTCGTAGCGGAGGCAATGCGAGGCAAAGCGGTCTCAGGCGTCTCCGAAGTCGAAGTTGCAGTCTTCGCCGGCACCCTACGTCGTTGAGTCTACGCGAGAAGGAGAAGGAGCTGGAACGACAGTGAGAGCGTCTCAGAGTCATGGAAAGCGGGGTGAGCAGTGCACTTAGTCGTTTATCGTCAAAGCGCCGTTTTCGTCCACATTCTCGTGAATCGTCTGTACATCGTGAAAACTTTGCGAAATTAAGTCGTCACGTTTAGGCGCCTACGACTTCTAATGATTATAAATTGAACATCACGTCTAAACGACTAGTTTTATTTCTTTGAAAAAATGTTACTCTAGACAATTTTATTCGTAATTTGATATGTGAATATTTTAAATTGTATTGTTTTATCATAGTGTAGTTATGTCTAACGCGGATAAAAAAAAATGAGAATCACGCAAAAAAAAAACATTAAGCGTATGTTTATGAAACTTTCACCATATTGAACATAATTCAATTATTTATCTTTTAGTATTTTAGTTTCAATGTAGGCGAAAGCATAGCTGATTCTCGGTTTAAATCCAGGAATGATTCAGATAAAACAAATGTGGCAACAACCAAAATCAATGATTCCTTAGTTTTTAACTGCTTCAATTGGGTATTTTCTGTTAGTGATAGTTTCCCCTTGCACTAGATTTGAAAGGGTTCTAACTTACTTATTTTTAATGCATTTCAAAAGTTCTTTCTGTTTGCGATTTCAGTTTGTTTCTTTTTGATACAAATACCTAATTAAATAAATTAGAATTAACTACCTAAATGTAAGGAAAAGGAACATACTTTCTCTAGATACCCAAAGCCCCTCGTAACGTGTACAAAGTGTATTAAAGTTGGTCATAGTGCTGAAGAATGTTATTCTACTTAAAAAAAAATTAGGTTCAGGACTAATTCCATAACTGATATTCAGTTTAGTGAAGCACAATATTCAATGGTTATGCTGTCAAGTAGGTAGTGCTAATTGGTGGCTTACACTCAAGTATAGGTGATTCCAAGCTGAATAGATACATGGTCTTAATCTACTTTCTATCACAATCATGGACGTAGAAATGTTAAGTCTTTTACATTGGTGATAAACAGCTATTGTTAATTATAGTTCAAATTAGGGATGTCAGTAAGAAATATAATCATACTAGCTGCGTCCCGCGGTTTCGCCCGCGTAGACCGTGATAAAAAGTTGCCTGTGTTAATCCGGGGTGTAAGCTATCTACTTACCAAATTTCATTCAAATCGGTCTAGCCGTTTGCGCGTGAAGAAGTAACAAACACACACACTCACAAACTTTCGCCTTTATAATATTAGTGTGATAGGTATTATGTAAATAATAATTGAATAAATTAAGATGTCAAAGCGCCATTTAAGTAGTAATTTAAATTATAGCAACATTACTTTTTTTTCATTTCTTTTTCAATCTAATCGTATATTTTTTAAATTTTATTATAAACTAGCGACCCGCCCCGGCTTCGCACGGTTGCAATTTTGTTTATTTGATTTCCCAAAATTTTCTTTCATACAAACCTTGTCCTGACAAACACGAACCAAAAAAAAGAATGATCCAATTTGGTGCAGTCGTTCGGAAGTTATGCGCGCACATTTCGGCGATTTATTTTTATTTATATATATTTGCGGGGCTCGGCATAAAAATTATGCTTTTTCACATGAGAGCTGTACTGGCTTTGCATCAGCGTAGCTTGTTTCTCCTGTTACGTTAAACAGTATCAGATGATAAGGCAACTTTGGATTTAATCTTACAAATAAGTTTCAAATACATATATACAAAGCTGTTAGTGTCAGAATTTTGTGTTTTCTGAAATATGGTACCGAAAAGGGCATCAAGCATGCGTTGAATGCTGTCGCTAGCCCACAATCGAAAGAGCAAGTAGAACGGTACGACCGGACTATTCTAAGTTCTTAGATAGCTCAGAATTTCGGGGACGACAAAGGGTTGGGGATACCAAAGTTGGCAAAATTCATTGAGGTTTAAACTATACCGTCCAGGAGATGACGCAAAGGACCCCAGCGGAGGTAACGTTCGGTACTCACATGAATAGTAAAAATGATCCACGTTTGAATGACATGAAAAGCTACTATAGAGACGCGACTAATCTTGTTACCATTCGCGAGCAGATAAAATGATCGTTATGATAGTAATAGACATCCAGCTCGTAAGTAGGAAAATTAGTAAAGATTACGAAAACTACATTTAAAAAAGAAAAAACTATGGGCCTATATAGGGTCATACCGAGTAGTTGCGTCGCTCGGAAATGATAGATAGAAGTTAGCCGCGATTCGCGGAGCTCGAAAAACAAGAGAATGTTATCATGGGTTCATGTAGCTGCTTTAGATGTTAATGAGAGTAGTAGTAAACTGTGAATGTACTGATGATGAAATTGATGATTGTAAAGAAAATTAAAACAATTAAGTAGATAAAATATTCAAGTTATTGGTTGTATAATGTCAATTTGCTGTTTATTGAATTAAATGTTTGAAGTTTATTAAGGTTGCGTGATTTCTGAGTTTGTTATAAAAAGAAAATGGAGAAGAGATTGTAAACTGTTAAGTTGTTGTTTTGAGTGATGAGTTGACTGGTGGGAATGACTTGCGGGAATGACTTGTGGGAATGACTTGTGGGAATGACTTGTGGGGATTACTTGTGGGAATGACTTGTGGGAATGACTTGTGGGCATGACTCGTGGGCATGACTTGTGGGAATGACTTGTGGGCTGGAGTCTTACGGGGTGACTGGCGTTTAGGGAACTCCATGCAAATGTTGGAGGACTCCAAAAGTTGGAGACTTATGGGGTGACTGGCGCTTAGGGAACTCCATGCAAATGTTGGAGGACTCCAAAAGTTGGAGACTTATGGGGTGACTGGTGCTTAGGGAACTCCATGCAAATGTTGGAGAACTCCAAAACTTGGAGACATATGGGGTGACTGGCGCTTAGGGAACTCCATGCAAATGTTGGAGGACTCCAAAAGTTGGAGACATATGGGGTGACTGGTGCTTAGGGAACTCCATGCAAATGTTGGAGGACTCCAAAAGTTGGAGACTTATGGGGTGACTGGTGCTTAGGGAACTCCATGCAAATGTTGGAGAACTCCAAAAGTTGGAGACATATGGGGTGACTGGCGCTTAGGGAACTCCATGCAAATGTTGGAGGACTCCAAAAGTTGGAGACATATGGGGTGACTGGTGCTTAGGGAACTCCATGCAAATGTTGGAGGACTCCAAAAGTTGGAGACTTATGGGGTGACTGGTGCTTAGGGAACTCCATGCAAATGTTGGAGGACTCCAAAAGTTGGAGACTTATGGGGTGACTGGTGCTTAGGGAACTCCATGCAAATGTTGGAGAACTCCAAAAGTTGGAGACTTATGGGTGACTGAAGCTTAAAGAACTCCATGCAAATGTTGGAGGACTCCAAAAGTTGGAGACTTATGGGTGACTGAAGCTTAGGGAACTCCATGCAAATGTTGGAGGACTCCAAAAGTTGGAGACGTATGGGAACATCAGATTTGTTTGGGTAGCTCCAAAAATTGTACAAATTCAGTAACTTCAGGAGATAATGGGTAACTCCAAAAGTAGGGGACTTTAAATTAAAAAAAAAGAGATGCATTAAGCATTTATAATTGATTGATTTGTAATTGACTTCATTATTTGTATTTACACTAGTGTATACATTTTGAAATATGTGTGTTAAGCCGAGTGTTAGGTTTTAGTCTTTACTTGATACCGTATATGAGGACATACACGTTGTCAGGATGGACGAGTGTTAGGTTTTGTTATTTAATCTGAATATTAATTGTTTATATTCGACTATTTATTGCAATCGACTAATTGTGCTGGCAGCACCGAAACGTTGAATTTGTGATTGTCTGTGGAAAGTTGTCGGTGTAGCGTTATGGCGGGCGACGGTTTGAAGAACGGCCTTGTTCCGTTGGCGCTCGTCGAGATCGGTCACACAATTGGTCTATTGCCTTATTGGTGTACAGTTAGCATAATTTTATATTAAAGTTAATAGAAGTAATAGCACTATAATATTGTATTATTGATAAAGCTGTAAATATAATATTCTATACTGGAGTGAGCGGTTTTATTACAGAAGGAACAATATAAAATGGTCGGATCATAGATTTCACTACATTTTGGAAGAACAAGGCGGTCTTGGTTCTGAACACGAGCGTCCACGTGTCCCAAAGATGACTAAGGTTGAACGACCACTGCTTGGATACTGTTTGAGGATCTCATCACTGGACCTATAATCTTCGATCTTCGAACGATAGGGTAATGAGTGATTCATCATAAATTGTAGGTTCAACATACAATTTTCTGTAAACTGAGTGCTCTCTTGTGTGATGCAGTGTTAGCAATAAATGTGATATATGTGAAGACCAAATCTAAGGACTCTTATTTACTGCATACATACCTCATGAAATAAACCCTAAGATTGGTAACCAGGGTCTCATGCCATAAATATCTCTGACGCTAGCCGGTGATGGAAGAAAAAATTTCTTTACAAGTCTCAGAGACAAATTTAAAGAGATTAATAATATGACTGTTCCCTCTCAATATATTTATGAGAATCTCATGTATGCACATAAAAATATTAATCTGTTTAAAAGATACAGTGATATCCATAGCATAAATACTAGGAACAAACACAAATTATTTATTGTACCTAAAACCAGGCTCAAGAAAAAAATAGGTGGTTCGTTTAGATGCCAATGTATACGTTTCTATAATAAACTTCCTAGCCAAATTCAAGAACTAAGCATAAATAAATTTAAATCATTTATTAAACGTAAGTTGTGCCAGAAAGCTTTTTACACAATTAATGACTTTCTTGAGGACAAAAAGGCGTGGGATTGAGCTGCTTCAATGATATACATGAGCCATTGTTTTCATACGTACTACTTACTGATGAAATTTTTTTATACATTTTTTTTTAATATTCGTTTTTAACATGAATACTTGTATAGTACTGACTGTTGTCAACATTATTTGACCCACCCTAAAATCAAACGACTTTGGACCCTCTGCCTGTAACATTAAGGTTAATTTAATTTATATGAGCTTATCACACAAGTGCACGAGGACTCGATGAACAAAAATACAATAATAACACAGACACTCATGATCTTTAACACGTAACGTTAAGGTAAATCCACCCAACATAGTCGGAGCCACCGGCATTATATATGTTTTTGTTAAACTATTTTAAACATTATCTCGTTAACATTAAAGTTGAAAAGCTTTTAAGTCACACTACATAATTACAACCCAATCTTTAATTTCGCGTATTCCTAACAAGTTCTTGTAGCTTAGCGGTTTGATGCTGGATTGTCGACGAACAGCATGTGGGTTCGAAAACACAGTTCACCTATACTTCAGTTTCTTTTATAATAATAATAATACAAAAATAATATAAAATAATACATATCTTGACGAATAACTACCGGAGACATATTATGAAGGATGGGACGGTTGACGTGTGTCGGGCATGCCATCGTCCGGGTGAGTCCACAGATGACTAGTGAGTCCACAGATGACTATAATAGTAGCAAGCTAGGTGAGTCCATCAGACATATTATCTCTGGTTGTTCTCGTCTTGCTAACAGCGAGTATTTGCACAGGCATAACCAAGTGGCCAGGATTATTCACCAGCAACTTGCTTTGAAATACAAACTTGTGGATTCTGAAGTGCCGTATTACAAATATGTGCCCGACCCAGTTCTCGAAAATGACCATGTCACGTTGTACTGGGATCGGTCTATCATCACTGACAGGACTATTGTTGCAAATAAGCCTGATATAGTGGTGATAGACCGATTAGCGCGCCGCACAATGATAATCGATGTCACCATCCCACATGACGAGAACCTCGTGAAAGCTGAGAAAGAGAAACAAATGAAATATCTTGATTTAGCACACGAGGTTGTCGATATGTGGAATGTGGACTCGGCTGTCATTGTGCCGATAGTCGTTACCGCCAACGGCCTGATAGCCAAAAGCCTCGACGACCACCTGTCAAAGCTGTCGTTGCACGGTTGGATCAAGGGCCTGATACAGAAGGCAGTACTCCTCGATACGGCTCGCATTGTGAGGAGGTTCCTGTCTCTGGAGCCCTAACCACCGGTAGCTTGGACCCTGCTCCCGACACCGGCGGACTACTATTTTTTATAATTTTAAATGTTTTTTTTTTTTTCTTTTTTATATGATTTGTAAGAAATATTTAAAAGCCCCGCAACTTACCGGTGAGTCGGACAAAAAAAAAAAAATTAAAGAGAAAAAAAAAAAAAATCGGCTGTCAACCCGGGTTGTCGTCGGGGTTCAATTTGACAACCCGGATTTGGCCGCGGGGCTTCACAGGTTAAAATTATAATTTATATATGTATAGAAAATTAATAAACGACATAATAATAATAAAATTTATTTACTCAAAACAAAGCATTGTTGTACACGTTATAAATACAGTTTTATAAAATAAGTACTATTTCTACAAACGTGTGGGTGAACACTGCTCTCCTAGCTAGGTTATGAAAACCTGTGTTAAGGAGAAGCAGTCCGGTCCCCTAAGGTATTAACGTTTAGGTTACATAGTGCTTCTGATGTTACTGTTACAATTTCAGAGTATTGAGTTTGACAAGAAGTGTGAACGTCAATAATTTTAAGGTAAAAAGACGGTGTATGTGTGTGTGTGTGTGTGTGTGTGTGGGTTTGAGTGTGTGGGTGTGTGTGAGTGTGCGTGTGGGGGGAGGGATGAGTGTGTCTGTGTTTGCTTATCCATGCTCACCATTTAAGTTAGCATTTTTTCTGTTTCGTCATATGACTTATTTTGGAGGTACGATTGCACAGTCTTTTTATATTTGTAAAACGGTAGTCCGTAGGTTTGACACTCTTCGTTTATTTTATCATACAGGAATGGACCAAGAAAATGAAAAAATCTCTTGACAAAAGTTGAGCGTACTCGCGGCAGGGTGCAGATCCTATCCTTTCGACGTTTACTACGTTTTTTATTTTCTATAATTCGATATGGGGTGTTGCGGTGTTGCAGAATGACTGTCTGTAATATGAAGTGTTGCCGAACATTTAGAACTTGGCAATCCTTGTATAGTTGATCGGTAGGGTAAAGAATAGGACGAAACGTGGCTACCTTTAAAATGGCTCTATGTGCTACTTCTAGCGACTTGAGGGTGGTTTTAGCTGCGCCACCCCAACAGGAAATACAGTAAGTTACGATGGATAGGCAAAGTGCGAAATAGACATTGCGTATAATAATGGGATTGGCAATATACCGAAGAGTTTTAAAAATATATATAAGTTTGCGAACCCGTCCAGTTAGCAGACCAATATGGGATTTAAAATTGAGATTCCTGTCTAAGACTATTCCAAGGTATTTGATATTTTCAACAGAGGTTAAAAGAGGACATTGACAATTTGGACCATGTGTTTGTGAATAACAAGTGTGACCTTTGATTAAAATTGGAGTCTGTGGTTGAGAGACCGAGCTGTTAGAATAGGCCAAAAATTTGGTTTTGGAGGTATTAAGGGTTAGAGTGTGGGAAATAAGCTAATTTAACGCAACATCAAAGCCAAGCTGGGCTTGATGCTCTAGTTGTGACCAGGAATCTGCGGTGAAAGTTATTGCGGTGTCATCTGCAAATGATATTACCTTTGCATTATCGATATTGAGATCACACAGGTCATTAATAAAGATTAAGAAAAGAGTGGGGCCCAAAATGCTTCCTTATGGTACCCCATAGTGAATAGAAAGTTCATCGCTGTTATGGCCATCGATTTAGACTTTTTGCGAACGATTTGAGAGATAACTTTGGAAAAGATCCAGTTGCAGCCCCCTGACGCCTATTTTTTCAAGTTTGATTAAGAGTGTGGAAACAGGAACAGTGTCGAACGCTTTCGCGAGATCGAGGAATATTGTAAGGACTTTTTTATTTTTATTTATATGATCTATGACAAAACTGGTAAGGTCATGGACTGCGTCGCAGATTGACTTATTTTTGCGAAAGCCATATTGTTGTTGAGAGATTATCTTACAATGCTCCAGGTAACTAACCAATTTTTGGTTTATCAAGCGTTCAAGAACTTTGGATAAAGCACTTAGAACAGCTATAGGACGATAGTTATTCGGCAAAGTTCCGTCACCCCCCTTGAAGATTGGATAAATTATTGCCTTTTTAAAAGAAGTTGGAAAAACAGCTGTTTCAAAACAAATATTGAATATATGGCATAAAATAGGCGCCAGAGTGGTGGAAAATTTCTTTAGTATTATTGGTGAGATACCATCCCAACCAGTAGCAGCGTTTCGTCGCAGTGAATTTATTGTAGATATAATTTCTTCTGGGTCAGTTTTATCCAAGACAAAGGATGAGGTTGATAAAGAACTGTTTTGTGGGATAGGTGGTTGTTGTGAGGGCCTTGTTTTTATAATTTCATCTGCAAGTTTCTTGCCAATATTGACAAAAAAGGAGTTCACATTGTTACATGAGTGTGTGGGTGTGGGTGATGAGGATAGTAATTGCGTGGAGGAGTGTGTAGTTTTTGTGGTGTTTGTTATTCGTTTTATGGGTTTAATATCCCAGAGGGATTTTGGGTTATTGCTTGCTTTGCTGAGTTCTTCCGCGTCGAAGAGCCTCTTCGCCTTTTTACTCGTAAGAACTTTTGCACAGAAGTTTCTGTATCGTTTGTAGGTTACACTCAATGTTTCATTATCTGGAGACTGCTTGAGGTTTCTGTGCATGACATCTCTGTTTCTCATGCACCTTAACAAGCCGGGAGTTATCTAGGGTTTAAGAATCTTCAGTTTTGCAGCCACTTTTTTAATTATGGTGTTTTTCGCTAAGGCTGTAGTCAGTATTTCAATGAACTTGTCGGTAGCGGTATTTGCGTCTATTGTAGTGAGAACAGGGTTAAAATCTATGTTTGAGATTGATGCACCAAGTGCCTCAAAATTATTTTTTATAATAAACGACGTATTGGTGACAGGGATACGTTTGCTATCCAGACAAAGTAGTGAAGAACCATGGTCGGTAACCGTAGACTCATAGACAAATGTGAGTGCGGGCGTCCTAGTTCTCAGAATAATATGGTCCAGGCAATTTTTGCCCCTAGTTGGGAGGGTATGTGCTGGGAGAAAACCATGGAAAGCGAGACAATTCAAATACTCGTGGGACCATATATCAAGAGAAGAAGGTTTCATGTCGAGATTTAGGTCGCCCGCTATCACAACTGTTCCGAAGCTACGGAGCGATGGAAGTATGCTATTTAGGGCTGAGAGGAAGTTCTGTATGTTGTCTGTTGACGGGGAGCGGTAGATACAGAATAAGGCTACGTCAGGGTTAATTTTTATTACTAATCCCGAGGCAGATTGGCACAGGTTTGGTTCCTCACATACCGCCACAATTTCTGACTTAATATAGACCACGACACCATCACTTTGGTTTTTGTGGTTGGTTGTTTTAAACACTGCATAATTTGGAAGAATCGGAAGAATTGAGTTACTAGAGCATGACAACCAACATTCGGTTAGGACTATTACGTCACAATCCAGGGAGATACGATGCATTAGAGTTTGTAAGTTTATGAAGTTACAATTTATTGATCGAATGTTTTGAGAGAAGACTTTTAGGTATTTATTTGGGTTTATCAAAAACGATTGAGTTTGTTCTGGGGTGCATGTATGCGTCACTGATACAGAGAGATCGCGCGGCGAGCGGGCAACTCTGAATCAATTGGCGGTTTGAATCAATTTTACGTGGTGGCGTTATGTTCGATTTTTTTAACTTTTCACGAGGAATTTTGCGGGGAGATTGCGGTAAGTGCGGGGATTTCGGTGCATATCGAACTATCAATATTAATTTTTATAATTAAAAAATACGTTTTGAGTGCTCTTAGTTAAATTAAGTCTTAATATTATTTTATACCTATATTTAATGTATTAAACCAGTTCATTTTGTATTAAATCGCCCCACACCCGCTATCTATTACTATCAAGACAGTAGCACTTGTACACACCTGCAACCTGATCAGTTTATTACAAATCACTACACTGAATATGGACACGAAGCTTGCTGCCAGCCTAGAGGACCTGGAGAAGTTGTTTGGCTCCCGCATGCAAGAGTATGAAGCCAAATTGCAAAAAGCTACTGGCACCGTTTCAGCTTCAGCTGACATTTCATCAATCGCATGTGAGTTCTCAGAGTTTAAGAATTTTGTCTGTCAAGCACTCTCCAAATTAAAGATTCAGATTGAGTTGCTCGCTGTTGGGTTCGACAGGCATGAAACTATCATGCGAAGAAAGGTCCTGTTGTTCCATGGTGTTCCGGAGAAGGATAATGAGAAGTTAAGCGATGTGGTCTACAATATATTATCTAACCAAATGAAATTGACAGACCTGAGCAGGGACAAGAATGTCATCCATGTCTGTCATAGACTCGGATTTTCACAGCAGAAGGCCCGTCCCATACTGGTACGCTTCTTCAAAATGGAGAACCGACAACTTGTTTGGGAAAGCAAGAAAACTCTCAAGGGTACCGGGACTACAATCTCCGAGTTTCTGACACAAGTAAGGCACCGTGTGTTTGCAGCAGCTCGTAAGCATTTCGGCATGTCAAACTGCTGGTCTACGGAAGGCAGGATTGTTGTCATTTGCCCAGACAAATCCCGTAAGAAAATAGAAACGACAGGCGAACTTCTCGATCTTATTGCCAAATTCCCGTGCTGCTCAGTCGACGCCGGCGATTCTGCACAATCTGAAGAACCTGGAGCTCCTGCGGTCGCATCTTCGGGTACGCCTGCTAGGAACTTGAGGAAGACGCGTCTGCGCAAGTAGTGCAATCATTGTTGTTGTTATTGTCGGTCCATTTACTTTAGTCCTTCTAAATCTGGCCGCTTCGCACGGTCGCTTTCACCATATCAATTGTTGGGCCGGTAGTTCTTAATATTATTTTTATTTTAATTTATTAACCTTATGCCGGTGTCCCACTATCTGTATGAATGTGACAGTTGTCGTCTGTCAGATGGTGACGTTGACAAACTTGTCATCTGTCAGATGACGGTGTCACCGCTCCATGTGTATGGTGGCCGTGATCGTGTTGCGTTTTATTATATGTGCGTTAAGATGTGTGAATCGTTGTTCTCGTTTTGTTTTCGTTTTACGCAATTTTTATATCTCTTTTACGTTTCTTGTTTAAAGCTACATCTATTATTGTGAGATTTCTGTCAATATACCAGCGAGGTGGGGTGGTTTTCTTTTCTTATTGAAAGAAAATCTATTTTAGCGTTTTGCATTTTAGTTAAGCTATTATTGTATATTATTACATTATTTATATATTAATATATAATATTATTATTTGTTTAATATGAACAATGTAGCTGACTTTAACGACAGCTTTTTCTCTTGCTCTTCTTCTGATAGTTTTGCTAGTGCAGACAGTGACTCTTCCTTTCCGCTCACTTTACATAGTAAACTCTCATCTCTTTTCTCTACTGATCCTAAAAATCTGCATATAGCGCACATAAATGCCCAGAGTGTTCCTGGTCACTATTCTGATCTTCTGGCATCCTTTAGCAGTGCCCACCTTGATGCCCTATTGATCTCGGAATCTTATCTGAAGCCTTCTCTTCTCTCTACGCAATTTACACTTCCTGGCTTCGTCTTGATCCGCAACGATAGGACTGGTAAAGGTGGAGGAGGTGTAGCTATGTACTTACGCGCTGACCTACCCTACAAGGTAGTCAGCTCATCTCCTTCTCTGTACTCTGAGTCGGCTGAATACTTGTTTCTTGAAATTTCTGTACATCACACAAAAGTCTTGCTTGCAGTGCTGTACAGCCCTAACCTTCACATTGACTACTTTGATTCTCTTGACTGCACTCTCAGTAATCTTTGCCCTTTGTATGAACACGTTATTTTGATGGGCGATTTTAACACTTGCCTGATCAAAAATGACACTCGCTCTCATAAACTCCTTTCGCTCCTATCTTCTTTTAATCTTCAAGTCTTGCCACTTTCTGCAACTCACTATTCCCCTAACTGTACACCCTCTTTACTAGATCTTATGATTGTTTCTTCGCCTAGTAATGTCTCTTATCATGGTCAACTCACTGCCAACTTTTCTTACCACGACCTTATTTACCTGTCGTACCGTATCCGTGTTCCCAAGCGTAAGTCTCAGTTCCTGTATCTCCGTAATTATAAGGGCATGGACCTGGAGGCGTTGCAGCGTGATGCCGAGGATGTGGACTGGTCTCGGCTGGTTGAGATCAATGACATCGATGGCAAGGTGAATTCCTTTAACTCGACTGTTCTCGACTTGTATGACCAACACGCCCCTATTCGACGTGTCAAGGTAAAATATAACCCTGCTCCATGGATAACACAGGCAATTAAAGAACTTATGGCCTACAGGGATAAAGCTAAGAGGAGATATAAGCGCAGACCCTCAGAGCTGAATCTCAATTATTATAAATCGCTACGTAATCGCTGCAGGCGTCTGTGTCAAGATGCTAAGAGACGCTATTTCCACGAACAAGTCGATAACCGCAGTTCCTCCGATATTTGGAAATTTCTTAAGTCTGTTGGAATAGGCAAATCATCTACCACCCAGTGTAAGGATGTGAACCTTAACGATCTAAATAAGCATTTCTCTCACCTTCCCTTTTCTCTTGATCCTTGTGTCAAAGCTGCGACATTAGAGAGTCTTGCTAGTTTGCCTTTGCTTCATTGTTCTCATTTTAACCTTAAAGATGTTACTGAGGTTGACGTTAAGAAATCTGTTCTCGCTATTACTTCTTCTGCAGTTGGTAATGATAAGTTGTGTTCCAGAATGATAACTCTCATCCTTCCCTCATTACTGCCTATTCTCACTCATATATTCAATCACTCATTTACCTCTTGCTCCTTTCCGTCAGTCTGGAAACAGGCGCACATTATACCGCTGCCTAAAACTAACAATCCTTCTTTATTAACTCACTTTAGACCTATTTCTATTCTTCCATTTCTCTCTAAAGTTTTTGAGCACATAGTTCATAGACAACTATCTTCTTTCTTGGCGTCGAACTCGATAATATCTCCCTTCCAATCCGGTTTTCGCGCAGGTCACAGTACGGTTACTGCGCTTTTAAAAGTGACTGACGATATCCGCTGGGCTATGGAGAATAAGTCCCTTACTGTCCTTGTGTTACTTGACTTTAGCAGTGCCTTCAACTCAGTAGACTTCGACATCTTACTTGGAATCCTTAAAGCTATTAATTTCTCTTCTTCTGCGTTAGACTGGTTCAATTCGTATCTTCGGGGACGCTCTCAGTGTGTCCGCCTTGAAGAATCCTTCTCTGATTGGTGTAGCCTCACTGAGGGTGTTCCTCAGGGTAGCGTTCTCTCTCCTCTTCTATTTTCCATTTTTATTAACTTTGTTACAAGAGTCATCTCTTCCAGTTTCCATCTTTACGCAGATGACTTGCAGCTTTATCGACATTTTACTGTAGCCGATGCGGATGCTGCTATCGCCGTTGTGAATCATGACCTGGCTTGTATCAGCGCCTGGGCCAAGTCATTTGGCTTACAGATCAACCCTAATAAATCTCAGGCCATGATCATAGGCAGCAGGTTTGTGCGTACTGCGGCTGTTGTCTCGTCCCTGTCACCTTTATATCTCGATGGTGTTCTCATTGAATATTCCGATACTGCCAAAGATCTGGGTGTTATTATTGACTCCAATCTGTCGTGGCGTGCGCAGGTCAATGAGGTCAGTCGAAAGGTAAACTATTCTTTCCATTCGCTTAAATGCCTTCAGGGTCTATTGCCTTTAAAAACAAAAATCTCTTTAGCCCAAACTCTTATTCAGCCGATTATAGACTATGCCGATGCCTGCTACCTGGATGCTACTGAGGAGCTACTAAGCAAGCTTGAGCGTCTGCAAAACTTAGGTATTCGGTTTATTTTTGGTCTGCGTAAGTATGACCATGTCTCTCACCTTCGCAAGGAGCTCAAGTGGCTCCCAATCCGACTTCGCAGGAACACTCGGATTCTTTGTCTCCTTTTCAACATTCTACACAACCCGTCTTATCCCTCCTACCTGCGTGAGCGAATTTCTTACGCTCGCCCTGGTGACGCGCCGTGCAGATCTCACCTTAGATCCCTCCTCAAAACCCATCCTCATAAATCCAGTTACTATTCCTACTCTTTCTCTGTCCATGCAGTAAGATTGTGGAACTCGCTTCCGCCTAGCATTCGAGACTTGAAGTCAATTTCTCTCTTCAAAAATCGTGTTAAAGAGCACTACCTTTCCTCTCTATTATAATATTTTTTTATATATTTGTATGTCATGTATCTATTTACAGGTTTAGGTATATATTTATGTAAGTATATATATATATATATATTTACAATATATGTGTAGGTTTATTTGATACCTTAGTATAGGACATCTTGTATTCTTTTTTTCTGTTTCTTACACACTTTTGTCTACATTTCTTTCTCACTTCTCCTATCGCAGGTCTGCTGGTAGAAATTTCTTAAGAAATAAGCAGTTCCTTTGTACTATATTTATAATTATGTTTATTGTTACTGTGTCTCTGTGTGTACATAAATGATTAAATAAATAAAAAATAAATAAATATTATTTTCGAGGTGCCGCCTTGTGAGACTTTATGGCGGCTTTTGATATTCTGTCTAGGGACTCGAATTTGTAAGAGTTGGCAACACTGCCGACTTAGGAGCCCGATTTAGGAGTCCAGTTTAGGATAGTGTAATCGCTCGCTTTCTACTTCCTAGTTAGTTTGTTCCTAAATTGGGTCTAGGTAGATGTTCTGTAATTGAGCCTTTTTAAGGAACTGTTTACGAAGGCAGCAGTGCGGGGAGCAGCGTACGAGCGATGCACGCCAGTCTAGTGGTACCCGCGCGTCTGCATTGATGTAGTGTTGTGTATTCTATTTTTTGGCTTTATAAAGACCTATGTTTCAAAATGCCCGCCAATGTGGTGGATCAAATCATTTCAATGAATTTATTTTATAGCTATTTTGTTAAGCCACATGATCATATCGCATTAAAATACGATCACACTTACCTAATGGCGCTAAATAACAGGGTGAGCGTATTGACAAAAACCGGACACAAATGGAAACTACGAGCTGATACTAAGAAGCTCGATATAGCAAAAAAAACCGGCCAAGTGCGAATCGGACTCTCGCACGAAGGGTTCCGTACCATTATCTATAAAAACGGCAAAAAAATCAAGTTTGTTGTATGGAAAATTATCCTTTAAATATTTATTTTATTCTGTTTTCTAATATTTGTTGTAATAGCGGCAACTGAAATACATCATCTGTGAAAATTTCAACTGTCTAACTATCACGGTTCATGAGATACAGCCTGGTGACAGCCGGGCAGACAAACAGACGGATGGACAGCGGAGTCTTAGTAATAGGGTCCCGTTTTACCATTTGGATACGGAACCCTAAAAAACGACAATAGTTTGGGCATCGAACTCCAGACCCACGTTTGCACGGCTGGCGCAGTGGCTGAGCGATTTTCTGCTGCGCTGCGTGTTGGGGGTTCGATTCCCGCACAGAGCAAATATTTGTATGGCTTACAGATACTAGTTCCGGGTCTGGGTGTTTGTAAACGAACCCACGATACAGGAGAAATGCCTTGTGTCAGTGTGTACGGAGTGATAGTGTGCCTAGTGTGTGTGTGGGTTAGTGTGTATGCGTGTGTGTTGTGTCTACTTAGCAGAAACAATAGATTTTTAATTGCTTACGGCCCATGCGCTGGGCCGGTAGACGCGGGACCCCGTTAATTAATAAGAACCTATTCAAAAACTTATAGTTACAGAAATAAGTAGCTTTATTTCGTTTTCTTAAATAAATAAATAAAAAAAGCTTTCGACATTTTCACAAAAGTTAAATAAATTGCCTATTTTACTTCTCCACACAAGAGAAGACATATTATTATTTAGATTGAGTTTCAAAGAAAAACTAACTCTATTTATTTTGAATACGAAAAACTTTCTATTACATTACAAAGTAGATAATGTCAAAGGCAATAAGCTTTGTTCCAAAAAAACAGTGACTTTGTTTTATACTATTTAATAAAATTAATAATACTATTTAGAGATTTTGAGAATAATATTGCACCTAAACCAGTTACTTTAAAAAATTATCACAATTTTTTTTAATACATGGCATTATTTAATAAAATACTATTTAATAAAATTTAGAAAAAGTTACGCGGACCAGACGCAACACCCGTCTGGTCGGAGGATCCTCCCTTTTCAATGGAGGTTTGCGGGACTTTACACCCTGTTCCGCATACCTCTATAATGATTTTAATGATTATAGTTCTGTAAATAAATCCTGTGGAGTCCGTTGGAAGCAGACGTGTGCTAAAAATATTGTAATTTTAATTAAAGCTTAGCAAAGTAAAGTGATCTTATACGTGCAGTGTTTAAGTTAAATTAATATTGTAGTGCTTAATCACTCCAGACCTTGTATCCTCACGCGCGCACTCATAACACCACAACATGAATGAGCAAAGTACACCACCCAGAACGACACTGATAAGCGGCAGCGAGAGCGGTAGTGGATCGGTTCCAAACTTATCCACTTTCAGCGATCAGGACTTATATACTAACATTACTTCAAGGAAGCGGAAGGAGAGTACAGAAGAAAGTGACTATAAAAAGGACTTCATGGACTTCCGCAGAGAAATGATGACCTTCTTAAGCAATTTTGGCAGAACACAAACCGAGAACCTAAACCAAATATCGGATATCAAGAACGAAATTAAGTTGGTAAAATTAACTACTGAAAAATTTTCTCAGCAGCTCGAACATACAAATACAGAAATTGAAAATATCAAAGCGAAAACAACCGCCACTGAGGACAAAATAAAAAATTTAGAAACCAAAATATCTCAGATCAAAAACGAACAACACACAAAATTTTCGGCACTAAAATCGCCCGTCGAGTGTCACGAAAACCTCATCCTAGAACTTATGGACCGATGTGACCGCGAGAAGAATATCGTGATTGTGGGTATATTGGAAATAAACGACAAAAACTGGAAATCGAGACAACATCATGATAATCAGGAAGTTATGAAGTTAATTACAATGCTTTCTGAAAATTGCCCTAGGCCGATTAAATCTATGAGATTAGGGAAATATGTCCAAAATAAGAACCGACCCATAAAAGTTCACTTCGAAAATTCCGAGACTTCAAAATACCTGTTAAAAAATAGATCTAAACTACCCGAAAATATACAGATTTTTTCCGATCAAACCCCAAAACAAAAACAGTACTTAAAATCTCAGAAGGAACAGCTCAATAAGCGATGGCGAAAAAAACCTCACTATCAAATATGTGAAAGGAACACCTAAAATAGTTGTTGTAAACCAAAAAAACCAGTAAGTACCCCATCACAAAATGCCAAACCGACGGATAGTTCTAGTAAACTATCCCATCAAGTAGTAAATAAATATGAGGACATTCCACTGCATCCATCTTCACTAAGATTCCTTTGCGAACTTACGCAGTATTCGCAAGGCTGGGCAGCTCGACGAAATAAAATACATTCTAAAGACCATAAAAATGACTACGCATCTATTGATTTTTACTGAGACGTGGATTAACTCGGAGACTGATGCGAAACTATACCAACTACCTAGCTATAATCATATCTATAACTATAGACAGAATTGTAAGGGCGGAGGAGTCTCCATTTATGTGCACGACAGTATCAAATACGATATAACGGAAGAACTATGTGAGAACGGAAACCACTATTTATGGATCTATATAAACAAACTATCATTAAATATTGGAGCAATTTATAAGCCGGGGGATACCAACGTAAACAACTTTTTAGAAACATATTCATCCCAATTGGAGAAACGAAGAAGATCACTAGTTTTTGGAGACTTTAACATAGATTTACTTAGTGCGAACAGTAATGTATCAAAATACCAACATGAAATGCAAGAAGCCGGCTATAGAATAATTAATAAAATCATACAGCACACGTGACACGGCCACTACAAACACAATACTGGACCATGTATGCACTAATATAAACAACCATTCTCTCAGCGTCTCGATAATTGAATCAAGTCTTTCTGATCATAAGCAGATATATCTCCAAATAGGAAGTTTGTCTCGTCAACAGAACAAAAGGAAGCATTATAAAGCACTGGATTATGAAAATTTGTACAACAACACAGAAAAAAAAAAATACAGCAATGACGACCACGACTACAACCACCTTGAAACATTTATCTCAGAACAGATAGACAATAATAAAATAGATAAGATTAAATTTTAAACCCTCCCCAAAAAGACTGGATTAATCATAACATTATAAACGCAATCAATTCACGAAATAGTTAATGGCAACAAACCAAATCAGAACCAGAGAACGACGATTTACGGAAAAAATTGCAGAAAGAACAACAAAAAGTGAAGATGCTAACAAACAAGCATAAAGAAGACCTATTACTATAATTTATTTCATAACTGCAGCAATCAACCAAAAAAAATGTGGGACCTGATTAATAATTTAGGATTAAATAAAATTAAAGACGGCGCTCCTCCTCCCAAACTAATGTCAAACGCTGGGCTTCTAACAGAAGGTAACTCAATATGTGACTTGTTTAATTCTTTTTTCTCATCTATAGGTGCAGACTTAGCAAAAAAAATACCAAGCACATATCACACAAATACGGGCAACATACTAATGTATGAGCCTAACTATACACATGACATAACACTAAACGAACTAACGCCGTGCACCACAGAGGAAATAATAAGAATCATTGATAACCTCGATAGTAACACTAGTACTGGTCTGGATGGTATTAGTACTAAGGCAATAAAATGTTTAAAAAAAATAATCGTTGAGCAGTTAACTAACTGTATAAGCGCCTGTTTACTACGTGGTAATTTTCCCGATACCCTCAAGGTGGCTAGGGTCAGTCCTATCTACAAATCTGGTAGTAGGACTGACCCAAGCAACTACAGACCAGTGTCAGTATTACCTGTAATGTCCAAAATATTTGAACGCGTATTATATAGTCGCATAAATACCTATTTAACACATACAAAAATTCTAATAGACGAACAGTATGGCTTTCGCCCTAAATCAAGTACTCTCTCGGCTGCAACGGATCTAGTCACCAAAATTAAAACCTCAATAGATCAAGGGAGCTATGCCTTAGGTATTTTCATTGATTTAAAAAAAGCGTTCGATACAGTGAGTCATCAAAAACTGCTACAGAAACTAGATAACATAGGTATTACAGGCACAGCACATAAAATGTTCAAATCTTATTTGGAGAATAGGCAACCAGTCGTTAAAATAGGAAATACTCAGACTAGCTCGTTCCAAAATATTTCATACGGCTGTCCTCAAGGTTCGATAGTCAGTACGTCACTTTTCCTAATTTATATAAACAATATTAATAAAATAGGACCAAAGAGTATAATAATAATACGGGACAGGACGAACAGGACACCTAACACTTTATGTAGACGACACCTGCCTCTTTTACTTTGACAAGTCAATTCATAATATTATAAAAGACGCTCAGCGTGACCTTGACCTATTAAACGAGTGGTTAAAGTACAACCTTCTTACAATTAATACGACGAAAACCTCATTCATGATTTTTACTACTAAAAATAAGCCTATACCGGACTTCTCGCCTCTTAAAATAAATAACGAAATAATAAAGCAATCAACCAACGAAAAATATCTTGGATTAAGGATAGATGAAAAACTAACTTGGAAATTTCACATAGACCATCTCAGAAGTAAATTATCATCGTTATTGGGAGCATTACGGAAAGTAGCAAACTGTATTCCAAACAAAGTGCGCAGTTTGATTTATAACTCGTTAGTAAAATCGCACTTAGAATATTTAATCGAGATATGGGGATCCGCAGCAGTAACTAATTTAAATTCACTTCAAAGAGTTCAAAATAAAATAATTAAAACTCTGTTCCATTATCACTATCTTACTCCGACAAAGACCATATACGAAAAAACGAAACTATTAAATATTAGACAGCTATACATTTACTACACTTGCATTCTGGTCAAAAACATAACTACTAACTCAATACAAACTAACATTCAACGAAAGAAAAAAACAATGTCATATAACCTGAGAAATAGAAATAAAAACAAACTTGAAGTCATCAGCGCACGCACTAATTACGGTAGAAAGACCATATTATACGAAGGAGCACAACTGTTCAATGGTCTGCCGGACGATATAAAGGAATGCGATAACTTAAATATGTTTAAAAATAAGCTTAAGAAACATGTATCTAACTTTTAGTACTCTGGAGGAAATTGTATTGTATTTTATATTTTTCAAAGTATGTTATACCATTATCATACTTTTTAAGTACTTTGTATCTCATTATAAGTGGACTGTAAGTTCTTATGAGAATAAATTTCTTTAAACCGAAATACATACTTGCTACGGCCGCGAATCAAGTTTTGACCAACATACAACCTGATACTGACCTGCAAATTGCAAAAAACGTAAGAAAATTTGAATTTAGGGGTAGCGTTTAAATTCGTAACAGAGTTACCGCTCCCCTGGGCACTCAGGCAGGGAAGGAACAGGGTTGGGTTTTAGTCAGTAAGAGTCTGACTCGCCCTCCCGCTCTACCCAGAGCAGATGTCAATGGATGATTTCCCACAGGACAAAAAAAAAACCCTGTAGCTTTCACCTTAAAAAAAGCCTTACTTATTAACACAAGTTTTGTTTATATTAAAATAAGTATGTTTAGGTTATGGTATATTTCTGTTTTTTTTTGGCTGTGTCGCCTGAAATAAATGGTTTATTATTATTTTTATTATAAATTGTTCCGACTGATATGAAATAATACGAAGAAAAAAGAGCGTTAAACTACACTTGTGTATTTCTCTGTAATACTTAATGACGATTTCACGTGTGTGTGACATCGATTGAAAATTATCGCTATCGCAATCCCACTATCTGATGGTTACTTTCATGCGTCAAAGGGTCTAGCAGCAACATTTCTCCTGATTTCTCTTACGTCACAGATAATATAATACTAGCGTACAAATGCCTCATCCCATACAAAGAAACAGTACCGCCGTAAGTACGGGTTTTCGACTGGCACAAGCAACTTTTGTTCATCGTTCAGGCCCGTCCTCTATACCTCGCTAGATGGTGTTAGCAGCGACGTCTTACAAGCTGAATGAATTTACTTAAAGTCTTACCAATATTTTTTCACACGTTGAGGAATTATTTTATAGTATTTTTGACACTTCATAGTAGTTTTACTACATCAAAATGTGTCACTATACAAATTTGAAAGAAGCGAATGGATAAACTCTAAACCTTCAAACAGCGCCATCTATTGGTACAAGACATATAGATGTCTAAAGATTCGTTCCAATAATCGTCCAAATTTGAATTACAAGCCAATTATTCCACAATTTTATGCTAAGGGCAGTTTATTAAATAAGAATAATAATAAAAATAATAACGAAATAAATGTATTTATGTTTTTTTTTATATGTGAATATTTAAAAATGTAAATTGTATGTGCATAAAGTTTAACAAATGGAAAAATAATAATAAGTTAATAATAATTATATAATAATTAATTGATATGTATATACGAAACAATAATCAAAGTGAATAAAAGTATAATATAATAATAGGTTTCACAATGTTAGGTATTAACTTATTAGTACTTAGTTAAAAAAATAAATTAAAAAAAAAACATTATAATTGTTAAATTCAATTCTGTATTAATAAAACAGTAGTTATCTTCCTCCTCTCTCCTACTTGATCTATGCGGGTCCATAATTGTGACTAATACAATAATTTCCCTATCAACTATAAACATTATGGTACGCAATAAAGAATTGAGAATTGAGAAAATACAGTTTTTACAATATGTAGTTTCAAAATATTAATATTACTTAGACTTCAATAAGAAATCGATGCATTTTACGCCATCTATTGAGATTTATTTGAACTAAATTTTCTTTGTTCGAGATGAGACCCCGTGCTTACGTAAACGTTTTAGTGCAGTGTCTCAGCGGGCTCAAATAAAAGCCTTTCCTTTCCTGTTGCGAGAATGCACTAATAACACGACATGAATACAAAGGAGCTCCTTGTTTGCTTGCATACTAACTACTTAGCAGTGTGTACATGGTTTTACAGAACAGTATTCTCGACGTCGCCGTCGTCACAGTTTTGTAATTTTGTTCTTACATGTTATGCATGTTTTGCCTATATACCATAATTTATGTAGATAACTAACTAACAAGAGCATTATGCCTCGCACCTATACTATGCCATATTTTCAACCTCTGCTTTGCCTTAGCCATTTTTCCTACTTCATTCAAAAAGGCCGCTATTCATCCCATTCTCAAGGGCGGCGATGGGTGCCTTGTAAATAACTACCGCCCCATAGCGGTACTTAGTACTTTATCAGAAATACTCGAACGCTTAATGAATTAAAGACCTATTTACTATCTTGATCACTATAATATTCTATCACCACAACAATTTGGTTTTCGAAAAAACAAATCCACAAATGATGCAATACACAATAGTGAAGAATTTAGATAACAATAAAAAGGTATTGACCATTTTCTTAGACCTCACAAAAGCCTTTGACACTGTGCCCATTCCGACCCTTTTACTCAAGCTAGAACGTATAGGTGTAAGGGGCCCAACACTAAATTTATTCAAAAGTTACCTAACAAACCGTTTACAATTTGTGACTATGGACAATTACAATAGCGATACAGTTGCTATCGAATACGGTGTGCCGCAGGGAAGTATTTTAGGGCCCACTTTGTTCCTCATATTCATCAACGACCTCTGCAACCTAAATATACGAAATGCCCAATTAATTTCATACGCTGATGACACTGCAATAACTTTTACCGCTAACTCATGGTTGGAAATACAATCAATGGCACAAAAAAGATTTAACTCCACGTTAAGATGGCTTCACACACACTCCTTGACCCTGAATACCACTAAAACTAATTTTATTACCTTCTCAATAAACTGAAATTCCCAACCAAATCCCTCTATTTTCCTAAAAGCTCACTCGTGTAGTTTATTGTCGCAGCTGGCCTGCCAGTGCCCATCACTTACTCCAGTGGATCAAATAAAATATCTTGGTGTTTTCATAGACCAACACTTAAATTTCAAATCACACATTATTATCCTATCTGGCCGCGTACGTAAACTTATTTACATTTTTAAAACCCTGCGAAATGTAGCACATGCCTCAGTTATCAGGAATGTATACTTCGCTCTTTGCCAATCACTAGTGACCTACTGTATTTCCTGCTGGGGAGGGGCTGCAAAGATAGTGATGAAGCCTATAGAGATCGCTCAAAGAGCAATACTTAAAGTTGCCTCCTTTCGCCCTATCTTTTCCAACGACCGAACTTTATAAATCCTGGAACGTTTTAAATGTCCGACAACAGTACATTTTACATATAGTTTTACTCCAACATTCCAGAACACCATATAGACCTATCTCTAAACGTCGGAAAGACATAATCTGCACAATTCCACCTCCACGTACTAATGAAGACAGAAGTGCATGGAGAGTTCCAAACCAAAATCGTTTGTACAGGGTTTCATCGCCTTAATAATACGTCTTGAACGACATAGATGGCGCTAGTATAGTAGTTGGATTGGAAAATATACATCTCTCGTTAAAGAACATTATCTTGTTTTTTGCTAGTTACAATATTACTTAATTTTAACACAAATTCTCCTACGACATTACAAACCTTATAAAGCAAAGCTCGTAATAACTAGGATTCGAACTCGGTGGCATAAAATTTACCGATACCATAGCCACTGGACTATTGCGTCATTACGCAATGAGTTGAAATTATCCTACTCTTTATTATATCGAAGTTGTTTAGCGACTTTAACCTGTATCATAAATCTCAAAAGAATTGAGGGTAGTTTAATATTGACTGTATAAAAATTAAATCTTTTTGTTCAATCATAACGTTCTTTACTATCTTTGAGTGAGTTCAGTTACGATTGCATTTAACAATTTTTTAATATTTATCTTTACAATGAGTTCGCGTTCTAATATTGATATGGCTACGAGGGCCCAAATAATAGCATTGCATAATCAAGGCCTAAATTATTCTGAAATTTCGAGAGAAACTGGCTTAAACGTAAGTAATGTTTTAAAATCACTGTTCGTTATTTATTTTATTATCCATGGTTATCGATACACGAAAATAATAAATAATATATTTCCCTTATAGGTAAAGACTGTCACTTTATGGATAAAGCGGTTTCAAGAAGAGGGTTCGTTGGAACACCGCAGTAGATCTGGCAGAAGACGCCATATTGACTCAGACCAGCGTCAACTTATGGTGCAAGGTTATGAGGAAAATGGCTTTACACCAACAAGATATTACGCAGAGTTGTTTGATACATCTTTGCGGACGGTGTATCGTGCTCTTCATAGTGAAGGTCTGCATTATCGTCGACATGCTATTAAGCCATTGCTAACCGAAGCTAATAAAAGAGCACGATTGGAGTTCGCTTTGAAATACAGACATTTCGACTGGAGCAACGTTATCTTCAGTGATGAAAAGACTTTCAAGTCTAGCCAGCACGGGCGAGTTAGGTTGTGGCGTAGGAATAATACGCGTTATGATAGTGATCACGTTGTGCCTAACTCTGAATCCGGTCGTATAACAGTGAACATTTGGGGATGGATGACAGCTGCAGGACCAGGAGAACTTACTGTAATACCCAGTCGTGCAAACAGTGTTAACTACTTAGATGTGCTGAATGACGTCATGTTGCCCACTGTGCGGAATGTTTTTCCTGTAGAAGACATGCCAGTAATAACGTTCGTGCAGGACAATTGTCCTATACACCGTTCCATAATTGTGCAAGAGTGGTTTAGCCAGCAATCGGACATACGAATTATTCCTTGGCCTGCGAGATCGCCAGATTTAAACCCCATTGAAAATTTATGGGGCGTTATGGTTCAAAAGTGGGACAATAGGAACGAAAGGACTAAGGAAGCACTGAGTACTCACTGCATGGAGGTATGGGATTCTATACGGGGTCACAATTTATGTGAAAAATTAATAGACTCCATGGGTTCGCGGTTGCAAGCTGTAATCGATCAAAATGGCGGATACACGAAATATTAAAGAATATAAAGTGTTGACTATTGAATTGAGTAATAATGATTGAGTAAAAATGAAAAGACCGGGGTAGCTATAATTTATATGATAAATTACAGTAATCAAACTTGGTGTAAGTTGGATAAATTTATACATTACTTTATAACAGCAAAATGTTATTACACTAATGATTTTGATTTCTTATATAATATAAGAAATTAAAATAAAAACAATATAAATATAGATTCCTTTCCAACATAATAAATTATTTATTTATTATTATAAACAACTCGGTCCCAAAATGACAGCTATAACCCGGTCTTACAATTGTTATTGATTTTAGGTTTAGCTTCAATTTCTTCCTCCTTCTGGAACGAATACTTAAGCTATGAACCTTAGTCATAACATAATGCACAAATCAATCATTATAGTCAATACCACTAAACATAATTATGCAAAACGTAAAATTTTTATAATTTATGAGTAGGTAAAATATTTACAGAACTAAGGTTGCATATATAGTGAAAGTTATTATAACATAATGTAAATAAAACTAAATAATAGAAGAATAGCACAACACAGTTTTGATTTAGAATACTTATAATATCTATTATACAGTTTTACTTTGTTAAGGTCTTCTATTTAGTAATAGAGTTATTCAGTTATAAATTTTACTTGTATTTCTCCTTAACAAGTGAATTAAATCATTGTTAATTGGATGTAAAACTGCTAGGTTAGGTTATACGAGTACATTCTATAAGAAAGAAAGACATAAATTGTATTCTTCTTTGAGAATTAAATGTCTTAAACTATAATCAATAAAATAGTTTCATTTCTTATCCTTTACGAGAATTAAACTTAGTAAATCTTAAGCTGTAAGAAAAATATATCTAAATCTTCTACATAAATGTTTTTTACTAATAATACTAATACTTACCACCAATTATGAAAGTAATTTATATAATATATATTTATATAATGTTACATATAGTAGTATATGTATACTTGTATATTATCCCTATATTCATTTATACATCTTATACCTCATACTTTTTATATTATTTATAACAAAAAATAAAATAAAAACGTTTAAAAATACAAAAAATAGAATATAAATTATATATTATAATAATTAAATTTAAAAAAAGTCGACAGAGAGCTGGGTTGCGAACCGGTGCCCTGTTGAACGATCTATGTTATTCTGCCATGCTTATCCACCTGAGCTACTGATTATTTATTCTGGAACGTGAAAATAAGAGCTACTTTGTGAATGTAGGGATTTTTATTATTTATGATCGACGCCATCTGTAGTCGAATTAACCGATATAGTACCAATTGGCTAATTTAGTTTGGTTTAGATGGCGCTGTATTAAGTACTCGGAAATAAGAAAATATAGTAATTTTTGTTTATTTGAATATAAATATATTATTATTACTTAGTAATTATTTTAGGTATTAAAAACCTTATTATCTGCCTCTGCATAATAAGGTTTATAAGCTTTGCAGTGTTATTTTCATGATTGAGCAGCGCCATCTAGCCGTCTCATGAAAGTCATGATACGTAATGCAAAACCTCACAGTCAAAAGTCGACCTTAGGCTCTCCATGCACCTTTGTCATCAATAGTACCTCTTTCGTAAAACGATTCTCTTTATATCTTGCTCCATCTCTCTATAATAAAATTAATGCTAAATGTCAAATCTATAAACTCTCTCTCTACAATTGTAAAAAAACTGTACGGACACTCCTTTTGGACCTCAATTATAATGACACTGAATTATTCCTCTCAAATTAATCACGTAAACACACACATAAACACACACACACACCCACATACACGCACACACCCACATACACACATATACACACTTAACACAAATGCACCTACACACACATACCCACATACTATAATTATTTTTTTGTATAAATAATAATAAAAATAACTATTGTATAGTAACTACACTTATGTCCAGATGTTGTTTCAAATTTCAAACCTCTAATTTTATGTTAAGTACCTACACACTACTTTTATAACAATCCGCCAATCAGGGGACCGGCACTGTCTCTCCTTAACACAGGCTAAATTTTAGCCTATCTAGGAGAACAGTACTTCACCTGTTTCTATTGTATAAATTGAACTTAAAAATGTATGTATAAATGTATAAATTTAAGGCGCAAATATACGACTTCTAATCATTTCAAATTGAACATCACGTCTAAACGACTATTTTTATTTCTTTGAAAAAAATATGTTACTAGACAATTTTCTTCGTAATTTGATATGTGAATATTTGAAATTACATTTTTATAACATAGTTTATTTGTAAAGTTATGTCTAACGCGAATAAATAATTGAGAATCACGCAAAAATCGTTACGCGTATCTTTATGAAACCTTCCCCATTTTAAAGATAATTTAATTATTTATCTTTTAGTATACTTGTTTTTTTTATAATACCTGTTGTTTTTTTGTATAATAAATTAATAATGCTCCTTGATGGGCGAGTCCTATTACTGGATGGATGTACGATGCGTTGCGTGAGCTCAGCAAAGAATACGCAATATGGCCTTGGGTGGTTACCCAAGGCCATTGACATATAACTACGCCTTAAGCACCTTCTATATCAGAAAATTATAATTACTAGTGGTCGCCCAGTGAACGAAATTCGACCATAATTTTATTCATTTTTTTGTATGTATAAGTGACAATCGCATGTGTGTGATGTTTTCGTTTTTTTATTAATTAAAAAAAAAAAAAAGATAATAAACTTATTTGGACTAGGTTAAGGCACATAATATTCACACAAATACACTAACCAGAAATATTACTATCAATTTATTTCTTATACTAAATATAAATATTAGCTTTCTGCACTCCTCTTCCATAAAAACTAACTTAACCCCCCAAAAAAAAACAAAAAACCCACACTCCTCCGTCCTCGTAATTTTCGTAAAAACGAGTAAAAAATGTTTACTTCACGTACACATTTATATAACAAACTTCCTCTTTGTAAACATAAAAAAATATATATAATAGACCCAAATAAAGTAGCAATAAAATTTTCAAAGAATAAAAAATGGTAGCCACTTTGCAGTCCTCAAAAAACCTAATTAAATCTCCAGTCCATACATTAACGTAAACTCTGGCTAAAAACATGATAAACGTACGCTCTGTTTTGCTTTATTTTACGAGCTAAAACATGCAAAAGGCAAAAAATAACCACAGATTTTCTACTAATCTGCAAACTGTGTTATAAACATTTTTCTTTATTTTTATTAACTGTGTTAATAATACTGCTTCCTGCTATGTACAAACGAGAAAGCTTCTTAAAAACATACTTACAAATTAAATTACCGAGAGCTTGCAACTGACTTAGTCTTCACTTTAATCACCTTTGAGAGTACGGTGTACGTACGGAGTACTTAATTATAATTTTGCAAGGAGATTAAAAAGAAGACTTAAGGCTCTACTACGCGCTAAGTGGCGCCCTCATTGAATAAAAAATCGTAAAAACCAAAAACGGCTGTTTTTGACATTTTTGCTTACTACTTTGGATACGAAACATTTTGAGTCCTATTTTAACAACGTAAAAATACTTTACCCTCTTTGTAAGAAACGCAATGTAGGATTCTTTAATATTTATTTTCTATGCTATGCTACATTTCTTATTCAATGAGGGCGCCACTTGGCGGGTAGTAAAATCGCATGATGGCTGAATCGTATTACGCATGTAATATTTGCACGCTTATATCTTTTAAGCAAACATGTTTGTTCACACTATTAAAATCTTATCTTAGTATACCCTTAAGAAAGCACGGCTCGTCGCAAAGAATATTATGAAATGTTTCACTAATTAACAGCAAACGATTTCATCTACCTGCTGAATCTGTTTCTACACACATATCTACATACTCGTAGTACCTACATAAATCTTTCGTCGTTTCTCCGCTAACTCCTCCTAAACCACGCAACGAATTTTAATGTGGTTTTCACAGATAAATAGAGCGATAAACGAGGAAGGTTTGTGTGTATAATTTGTGCCCGTGGGGAGCCGGGGCCGCTAGTAACATCACAATTTTCCTTTGAAACAAGCACAAAAGGTAGGTCCATACACCTTTGATACTGTTCACTTCAACAATTGGATAGTCGATAAGGCACGAGAAAGGAGAACAGTAAGCAAATTGGGGCTGTGGATGATCATGATAAAATAAGATTTATTTTTTATACCTGTGTATCTCTTTCAAGGTAGTGCCATCGATTCCACAGAATTTCCACCTTATCAGAGCTCCGTAGTCCTAACAAGGACAAAGAACCCTTATAGTTTCGGTCTGTCCGTCCGAGGCATAGCTTAGAAACTGTTAGTACTAGAAAGCTGCAATCTTGCATGGGTATATATTAACACGCCAAGAAAACGAAACAAGAAAAATTGGATAAAGATTTTTTAATGGTAGCTCCCGTACCTACATGTAAAGCGGGGAAGATTTCTTTTTTCTCGCCTATTTTATAGTATGCGGTATTGTTGGAAAAGTCTCTCAAAATCATTGCGGGATTGTTAAGACTATTTTCCGATTTAGTGATTCGTTTGGGAGATATTAAACTTTGATATTTTTGTTCGAGTCGAGCGTACCGTCCCTAAAAGCAAAACTGTTGGCTTGAAAATCTGAAAAATATCGTAATAGTAGTAGGTATATATTGTACGTTTGAAGGAAAAGTTAACTCTGTTACTTTTAGAGTAATAGTCCCCCAACATATAAAACTTGGAAAATTTCGTACAAAACACTAAATCCTTAAAAATAATACTTAGATGAAGTTGACTTATTTTATTTTTAAAACGGTTTTGTAAAGTTTTAGAAAAATAAAATCGTTTTTTTTTGTTACTTTAAACGTTTATGTCCGTAAAACCGTGAACTCAATTAATATGTTCATAGTAATAAACATAAAGCCCCCTTCTAAGTTCGCATGTTATAACGGGCGACTACGGAACCCTAGACTGCGCGTGGTCTGACACGCACTTGGCCGGTTTTATTTTCTTTTTCCTTCATTCTTTCCCATTTTTACCCGACTGCCACAAAAGGAAATGTTTTTCGAGACTATGTACGTATGTTTGTAGGTATGCCTATTTCTTTGGCACACCCTGTACCATAACAGCTGGATGGATTTTAACTGATATTAAAATTTGTTTAGGCTAAATGAATTTTGAAAAAAAAAAGTGGCGGCCGTACATATTGGTCGTTTTTTTTGTGACATGGTCATGTGGGATATCAAAATAAAGCTCTTGTAGGCGCGATTTCAAATATAGAATTTAATAAATGTAATAAAAAATTGAAACTGCAAAAGAATGTGTTACTTAAAAATGAAGCACACACACATTGCTAATATCATGCAAAGTATTTCTCGCATGACATTAATTTTTGCACGTAACATTCTAATCTTAAACTAAATAACGAAGACAACAACCCAAAAACTTTATAGAACGTAATTAGTAGTCTAGGGTGTGACGTAATTATTCTTCAGACGGTGTAAAAAGGTTCTTGTTTAATTATAATAGCACCTATTTAGAGACTTTAGAACTCCGTTTAAGACCTTACTCTGAAGAAAATTTCAGTAAGACAAAGAACGAAAGTTTATACAAGACGTAGCATAGTAAGCCCTGAAAGCACCTAGATACTTTAGTTCCTGAATTAAGTAGGTGCTGAATCGGCTTCAGGAGTTTTTAGAAAACTAGCTTTCCACTCGAGTAGCTCTCAGCAAGATTAATCATTAAATCTGAACCTTATCCTAAAGAAAAAATATTTTAATACTCGTACAAACTGTGAGTCCAATGCGATTTCAAATCGGTGACTTATGCATAGATTAGAGAACTAAACCTTATTAACCGACTTCGAAAAAGGAGGAGGCTCTATGTTCGACTGTATGTATGTTTTTTTTTTGTTTTTTTTTATGTATGCCCACCGATTTCTCTGTCAGCTGTGGACCGATTTTTTAAATTCTTTTTTATCCAAAAGAATACTCCCGAGGTGCTCTCATATAAATTTTATCGAAATTGCTTCAGCGCTTTATGAAAAACTGAACAAAAACGAAAAATACGTATACATAGATAACGTACAAGCTCTGCTTAGCTTGGGACTAGATGGCGTTGTGTGATAGTTGTGGAATATTATTAAAAGATAAGTGCTGTGCTACACATATTAACACATTAACAAAATGTTTTCATCAATTTAGACCCTACGAAATTGCTAAGGACTTGTCCCGTCAGACCCCGGAATAGCAGACACAATTAAAAACCTATTGTCGCATCTCCGATTGGAGACGCGCTGGGCCTGACAGAGTAAAAGTGCAAAAGGACACTGTGGAGGTATGCAGATCAGAGTGTAAAGTTCCACAACCTCCATTGAAAAGGGAGTATCCTCCGACCAGACGGGTGTTGTGTCTGGTCTGGGCAACTGCCCAATGGTTGATTTCGGACTGTTGTATATGTTTAAATCGCGCGGAGAACTCTGCTTGCGCAATGTAGGATTTTGTTATTTTAGTTCGTGTGCGGCATCATGGATGTCGCTACATCACTCCCCTCCGGAGATCGGAGATCGATGGTTCTTGATGAGTCGTCCATACATCTTGTGATGCTTGCCGGGCCAGTAGAAGGTTGGTTCCAGTGAGTTGGAACCGGAAGAGCCGCATAGTTCACGGTGAGTCGGAACTGTCTGCAGTGATGCCCCAGTGAGTCGGGATGGTGCTGTCCCAGTGAGTCGGGATGATGCCCCAGTGAGTCGGAGTGATGATGTCCCAGTGAGTCGGGATGATGCCCCAGTGAGTCGGGGTGATCATGTCCCAGTGAGTCGGGATGATGCCCCAGTGAGTCGGAGTGATGATGTCCCAGTGAGTCGGGATGATGCCCCAGTGAGTCGGGGTGATGATGTCCCAGTGAGTCGGGATGATGCCCCAGTGAGTCGGGGTGATGATGTCCCAGTGAGTCGGGATGATGCCCCAGTGAGTCGGGGTGATGATGTCCCAGTGAGTCGGGGTGATAATGTCCCAGTGAGTCGGGGTGATGATGTCCCAGTGAGTCGGGGTGATGATGTCCCAGTGAGTCGGGATGATGCTGCAGGCTCCAGTGAGTCTGAGTATTGCTGCGGGCTCCAGTGGGTTGGAGCAGTGCTGTGCGACGTAGTGGCTTTACTGTTGGCGTCGACCAGGAGAGGTTCTTTGACCGGCCGAAGGTGCTGTTCGCTGCGCCAAGATCGCCGAAGAGGTTGATGGTGATGAAAGAGGCTGAGGATGCTGGCCAGGAATGCGCGTCCGCTGCATGCTGGTGGTCAGGATACCCGTAGAAGCCGTTGGTACTGGCTAGCTGTATGACTCGTTGCTCAAGAGCTTGAAGGAAGCGATGATGATCACGTCACGCTGAAGTAGCTGCACGAAGGTTGCGCTGATGTTCATGCTCGAGGGTCACCAGTTTGGAGGTGATGATGTCATGACGAAGGCTGTGCTCACGTTCATAGTCGAGTGTTACCATTATGGAGGTATGCGGAACAGAGTGTAAAGTCTCACAACCTCTTTTGAAAAGGGAGGATCCTGCGACCAGACGGGTGTTGTGTCTGGTAAGGGCAACTGCCCGATAGTTGATTTCGGGCTGTTGTATATGTTAAAATTGCGCGGAGAACTCTGCTTGCGCGATGTAGGAATTTGCTGTTTTAGTTCGTATGTAGCGTCATAGATGTCGCTACAGATCTAAGGTGTAAGGAATCTGAAAGATGGGTTCCCACGGATTCCATAATCTCGCCTCGCTTTACATGCATGACTGACTGCACATTTGTCCACATCAAATTCCATCCTGATGGCGCTACTGAAGGTTTCCGTTACCTTCAGTAGCTTCATCAGTTGCAAGTTGTTGGGGGCAAAGAGTTTCATATCATCCATGTAAAGGAGGTGTGATAAGACCTGACCACCTCTTCTCAACCGGTACCTTGGCCCGAATCCTCCAGTAGTGTACTGAGAGGGTTGAGGGCCAGACAAAATCACAGTGGAATCAAACTGTTGCCCTGGAATATGCCTCGCTCTATCCTTATCGGCTCGCTGTTCCCCTGGATCTGTCGACATCCTGGATAGTAAAGGACTGTCCTCCACTGCCCTATACACGACATCAGGAAGTTGCGCAAAGTTGCATCAACTTTATACAGCTTCAGAACCCTCATGAGCCATGTATGTACATGAATCATAGGCCTTCTTGTAATCTATCCAACATGTCGACAGATCTCTTTGGGAACGACGAACCTGTTTGTTAATGGCAACAACAATGAGGAGCACCTCCTTAGTACCGCGGGACTTGTTCCTATATCCATTCTGAGAGGCAGACATGATACAATTTGTATTAATATGATTGTTAATTTTGGCTCTCAGGATGGATGTAAGAACTTTATAGACCGTCGGTAGACACGTGATTGGTCTATCATTTTTGGGCTCCGCAGTACTACCTGATTTATGGAGCAGGTGGGTTATTCTTGTCGTAAGGAACTAAGGTAGCGACCCTGACTCTAGGACAGACTGGAACTGAGCTGCCAAGCGAGCGTTCGATCTTTGAAACCATTTTATCCAGAAATTGTGCAGCCCGGTCCGGCACTGGAGATTTCCAGTTAGGCAACGGACGTACTGCACGAGCTACATCTTGGGGGCTGATGTTAATTGCATTGCTGTTATAAAATCGCACGCGCGCTCGACCTCTCGAGTCCAGTCATCCTCGGTGTGCCTGACAGACACCGACCAGATGCTGCGCCAGAATGAACTCATAGCGTCCTCATCCGGTAGGCTCGTATCAGACTCACCTTAGTCCGGTCGCTAAGCCCTATAAACCCACCTTTCGTTGCTTTAGAAAGTGCGATTCTGAGTCTACCTCTCCACTCGCCACTTGTACCGCCGAATACGGTTTGCCCATGCATAGATCTTTTGCTTCTGGAAGTCGATACGCTCTGTGACGCGGGTTAGGTAATCTCGGGAACTAATATCAGTCTCAGTAATATCAGAATGACCGCCTCATAAAGCGCATGAACCTAGGGCGAGTGTTGCCCTCCCTAAAGCAGATAAGCTTACCGATGAGTGCTCTAGCTCCACCGATACGACACTCGATCCTGCACTGCCAAGCTGGTACAGCTGGTCGTGCAGCTCTGTCACTGTTGGGAAACTTGACATGAGCTACACGACATGCCGCTGCAGCCGCGCAGTACAAGATCGAGTGGGTATTGGCAAGGTCTTTGCTGATTTCAAAAAAATTCGTTATCTGCGAATCTAGAGCACACACCAGCGCCTTATTTTTCTTATGCATGGGCAAACGAGGTAGTCGTGGTCTTTGTTCGGGGGGCGTGGAGCGGTACTCCTGGAACGCATCCTCCAAAGCGCTCCTCAATTGCTCATTACACTGGGTACTCACGGATATAGCCACGTTAACATCATCTTCACCAATAAGGTCGGGTCGCCGTGGGGCACTGGGTTGCAGTGGCACCGTGGCCGGTGGCGAAGCAGGTGAGACACGGCTACTCCGTGATTCTAGGCGTAGTCTATCAAGTACGGCGTCATCCAGCATACGGCTACTCTGGATGCGGTTTGCACTTGATCCGATAGACGCTGGGCCAAAACGCTGACAGTTGGCTCAAGCACCTAAAACAGAGAGAACGTCCAACCACGGTACGCAGTTAGGTTAATTCCCCCCTCTGTAGCCCCAAACTATGAGTGCATGACATTTTCGTTTATGGATTGCGTCCATCTTATGCGCTGCACACTTTCACCGGCAGCGCGGACCCTATCAGAGGCCGGAGGGCCTCGAGGTCCTAAGCTGCCCGGAGGTCGGCCTCTGCCCCGTCGACGCGCAGGTGGTGGTGTCGTCGGCGGCGAGAAATATTCGTCGCTCGAGCTCGACGCAACTGCAGCGGCCGGAATCACTCGACTCACGGCTGGTGCAGGTCCCGGCGGCTGCGAGGCGGATCTGAGCGACGAACCCGAAGATATCGGATGTGTGGTCAGCAATTTGGCCCAGTTTCTAGTCAGCATTTTCGCTTTGTCATATGTTCCGTCATATTTTTATAGTTCTCATCTTACTGTTGTTCACTATCCTACTAATATTATAAATGTGAAAGTTTGTGTGTATGTTTGTTACTTCTTCACGTTCAAACGGCTGGACCGATTAGGATGAAATTTAGTATGTAGATAGCTTATAGCCTGGATTAACATATAGGCTACCTTTTATTCTAGTCTAGGCGGGTAAAACCGCGGGGCGCAGCTAGTGTTACTATAAAACTGTCTCCACGGGAAATCTTCTGAATGTTTCTAAGAAGTGCATTTATTTTCTTCTGTGTAATACTTGTATTAAATTCAGAATAATAAATGTGTCTTAACGGTTTTTTTAGTTATTAAGTTATTGACAAGGCTTTACTATACGTGAAACATGTATAATTGGTCATATTTCATTTGGTCCATGGAGCACCGACGGCGGAACAATTCTTAATTCTCCATAGCCCAGTTGGTAATTGGACGATGGCAACATGTAATTTTCCCCATAGACGAATTGGTCTAATTTCAATTGGTCTATGGAGCACCGACGGCTAGGCCCGATGCCTTCCAGGGTCGCGGAAGCTTTTGAAAGAGTCGCTGCAGCTGGTACAGGCTACTGAAGGAACTCGGGTGGGTTTTAGTCAGAGTCTGACACCGGTACTTGCCCGTTGTCCCCCAGTTTAGTTCCCCTTTTTGTGGGTTGGGAAATCATCCAATGAATTCTTCCGCTCTGGGTGAAGCGGGAGGGCGTGTCAGACTCTTACTGACTAAAACCCACCCCTGATAAGGACCAGGGCAGGGCAGGGAAGGCCCTGCCTGAGTGCCCAGGGGAGCGGTAGCTCTGTTTAGTTCCCCTTGGGGTACCACGAGAAAATATTTTTGCCCGTGGAACCCCCTGAAAAACAATCTTCTTGTTAAATATATTTTTACTGCCAGTGATACTTCATCTCAAACATTTCAATTGGACATAAAAAAAAAATTGAATAACGATAAATTAAATAAGCTTATTTTTCTCTAACATAAATCATCCGTCATTTAATGCATAAAGCAAAGAGATTGTATTTGCATTTTATTTATCTGGTGATTAGCGAGGGAACCACGGGCCAAATAATTTACCCATGGTACCCCTTTTGCCCCCTTGGGCACCCCCCAAAAAAGGTGGCTGGAACAGACTGTACACGGAAGGTGGTGTTGTGGAGCAGCTTGGTACAGGCCTATGTCCAGCAATGTAACTGCCTTAGAAGAACAGACAGCCTATTGATTGACTGAACACCTTGTATGTATGCATGTCGGGCTGGTTTCCGCAACTTCACGCCCAAGGCGCGTATTTTGCGTACAAATATATATATATACGAGTATACTGAACACCTAGCTACTGGGTTAGGAAGTTAGTAACACTTAATTAGTTTTAAAAGGGATTCGGCTAGAAAATCCTAGTGAACAGAAAAACAGGAGGTAGATATTTATTGTAAAGCGAATGAGGAAATAAAAATAAATAGGTATATCAGTGTCTCGTATTGGACATAAATGAAACCTCCGGATAGTTTTATGCTTGTATTTCGATACAGAATAAGTTTTTACAATAATTTAGCGGAGCGATCAACGTTGTTCCAAAATGAAAAAAATGGAATATAATAAAAAAAGAATGTAGGTACTTCGTAGATACTAAGAAGAAAAGTACCCTTGTTAACCTATTTACTACGTAGCATATGAGTGAAGCTTGTTGCTATGAATGTAGCACTAGGCGCCAACATCCTCCCGCCGTTGAAATCTTCAGTTTTCAACCCTTATTTCATCTGAGGAAGGCAGAAGGCAGAGCCGAACTAAAGGGCGTCTTACAACTCCCCGTTGGGTCTTCACATCAGCAACTCGAGATACTCCGTCTGATCCAGGAAACAATTTCTGCACTCGTCCCAGTCTCCAACACAGAGGCGGCGTATTATCCTCCTTCAGAAGGACCAAATCACCGATGTTCAGGCTTGACTTATCGGTTCTCCACTTGCTGCGTTGCTGTAAGTCAGCGATATATTCACGCTGCCACCGACGCCAAAAGTGTTGATAGATTTGCTGTATTCGTTGGTAGTGTTGTAGATTGTTAGAATTGCGGTCTTCTAAGGCAGGTGATGGAAGCGCAGTGAGGGGCCGGCCAATAAGAAAGTGACCAGGGGTGAGGCAAAGAAGATCATCAGGAGAAGAGGATAACGGGCAAAGCGGACGACTATTCAGAATGGATTCTACATGTGCAAAAAGGGTAGACAGCTCTTCAAAAGTTAAATGGGAATTGCCCATCACACGTTTGATATGGTACTTAGCCGATTTCACACCGGCCTCCCAAATTCCACCAAAATGAGGGGCGTAAGAAGGTGAGAAAATAAAATTGATCCCTTCCCCGCTTGCAAAATCAGAAAGAGAGTCCGCGTTAATCTTAAAAAAATAATTTAGCTCCTTAGCACCAGCTACAAAATTGCGACCATTATCACAAAATACCTCCATCGGCCTCCCACGTCGTGACACAAACCGTCGAAAGGTAAGAATAAACGCGTCTTTAGTTAAATCACTTACAGCTTCAAGGTGTAGACATTTATACGTTAAACATACAAAAAGACAAAGGTAGCCTTTAACCAATTTCGAACCGCGTCCCTTCCTGTTTAAAATAAAAAATGGACCGGCGAAGTCTATGCCTACAGTAGTGAATGGGAAGTTTGGCGTGACCCTTTGGGAAGGTAAATTACCCATTATAGGTTCCAACGACTTAGCTTGAAACCGCCGACACTTGACGCAATGACGAACAGTTTGTCTTGCGAGACGTCTCCCATTAATAGGCCAAATGTAATCTCTAATAATGCCCAGCAATAACTGTGGGCCAGCATGTAAATTACGAATATGTTCATATTGAAATATTAATTTCGTGAGATGATGAGATGCGTCAAGCAACACAGGGTGTTTTTTATCATGATGATAATTTGAGGAATCAATACGACCGCCTACTCGAATTATTTTATCATTGGAGCAATAAAAAGGAGTTAATGATAAAAGTTTAGATTTAGATTTTAATGGATGGCCGTTGGCGAGTATTTTGTATTCGCTTGGGAATGACTGTTGCTGTGCCATACGACACAAGTTAATAAATGACTCATGTAGCTCGTTTGTTTTTAAAGTACCTGAGACTATAGATTTTTTGCAAGACTTTAATTTTAAATTTTTAATATACCGCATCACGTATGCAAATATTCGTTTTAAGTGATCGTAGCTTTGATAGTTTTGAAAATTGATAAAGTATTCTGTTGAGGTTTCTAAGTTAACAATTTTTGCAGAATTATGTTTGGTTTCCGGTAAGTTATTCATATTAACTTCATTGTTATTTAAAACAGGCCAATTTTCTTCTGATTGCAATAGATATTGTGGGCCTGACCACCACAACAAATTGTCCTTGATATTATTAGGGCTAACCCCTCTAGATATGAGATCAGCTGGATTAACTGATGTTGGAACGTGACGCCAAGAATTTACGTCTGTCAGCTCACAAATTTCTGAAACTCTATTCGCAACAAAAGTTTTAAGATTCTTAAAACTCGAATGAAGCCATGCCAGCACAATACTGGAATCACTCCAATAAACCTCTCTATTAACCTTATACCGCAAGGAATCTCTGACCGCCTTACACAATCTAGCGGCCAAGAGCGCAGCACAAAGCTCCAAGCGCGGGATTGTTGTAGAGTTAGTAGGTGCAACCTTGGATTTAGCACACAATAATTTTACAATGACTTCATTAGCAGAGTTTACTGATCGTGCATAAATACAAGCTCCATACGCACTTTGGGAAGCGTCACAGAAACAGTGAAGTTCTATAAATATTGGCTCATCACAGAGTACATGTCTGGGAATTTTTATGTTCCCAAGTGCAGATAGAGAATCAGCAAACTTAGCCCAAGTCAAAGCAATATTTTCAGGAATCGGATCGTCCCAGCCTAATTTCTCCAGCCAGAGCTGTTGTAATATGAACTTTGTTTGTATTACACACGGACTGAGCAAACCCAAAGGGTCGAAAATTTTAAATAAATTAGATAGTATAGAACGTTTAGTTGGGTGATTGTTATCCAAAGGAAATGGGGATTGTATTGGAAAATGCAGTGTATCCGTCGATGGATCCCAACCCAAACCCAAGGTGCTAGAGGACTCACTGAGTGTTAACCTTTCATTAACATCTAAAGAACATGAGTCAAAAATGCTAGGTATATTAGTTTTAAGTTTTCTTAGATTAAAGCAACCTAATTTTAGTGCCGCGGTAACCCCTTCAAGAATATATTTCAGTTTGTGTTCACTGTTACTCGAAGTTATCATGTCATCCACATAAAAGTCGTGCTGAATTACATTTTTAATGGTTTCATCTGGATTTCTTCGCCAAGCTGCCACAGACAACGTGTACTCAAATAACTGGAGCTTGCCATGCCGTAAGTTACAGTATTTAATCTTAACGTTTTGATGGGTTGAGACTCATCTTCTCTCCAAAGTATGAGCTGGAGATTTCGGTCCTCCTCATTAATTTGCACCTGGCGATACATTTTCTCTAGATCACCGGTCAGGAGGTACTTGTGTTGTCTAGCCCGTACTAGAATGGAGAATAGAGAGTCTTGCATATTTTGACCTATCATAAGAATGTCATTGATTGACAATCCAGATGAAGTAGGAGCTGATCCATCAAAAACAACACGAATTTTAGTGGATTCGCTGCTTTCCTTAAACACGGCGTGATGACACAAAAAATATGATGTATTGGGTCTTAATACATCAGACTGTGAGAGATGACCTAGCTGTTCATACTCTCTTAAAAAGTTGACATATTGTGATTTAAGTTGTGGGTTCCTTCGGAATCTTTTCTCTAAATAATGAAAACGTTTTTTTGCTAATGTATATGATTCTCCAAGACAATTAGGTGAATCTATAAGTGGTAATCGAACACAAAATCTGCCGGTATTTAATCGTGTCATATGACTTAAAAAATGTTTTTCACATAATTTTTCATCGTGACTAAACGGGGTTTTTAATGGTACTTCCTCAAGCTCCCAAAACTTTGATATTTCTGCATTTAAATCGTTTTCTGATTTAATTGAAGTCAAAGAATGATGACACTGAATATTGGATATATTATTTAAATCATTTATTCTGATTGGGCCTGAAACGAGCCAACCAAATTGGGAATTTCTTAAAGTGGGATTATTAGGGCCTAGAGAACGCTGCTCGCAGCCAAGAATGTCCCAAAACAAATCTGCTCCGATGAGTAGGTCAACAGCGGAGGATTGATTAAAACTAGGGTCAGCAAGGTGTACCTCAGTAGGTATTTGCAGTTGCTGAGTGTTTATTGTGTATCTGGGAATGTTACTTGTTAATTCCGGTAATATTAGAAAAGTTGTTGTGACGTGAAACGGTTTAATTAACGATTTTAACTGCGCCACACAACTCTCTGTGACTTTACTATTGACATGATTGCCGATGCCGACAATGTTAATATAATTATTAAATAATGAATTACCTGATAAAGATAATTTGTCTCTAAGTGATTGCGTCATGAAAGACGATTGACTGCCGCAATCTAACAAGGCACGTACTTGTTCTGTTTTATTCGTAGTAGGGTTACACACCTCAACTAAGGCAGTAGATAGTAGAATATGTTTTGAACCTTGTGTAGTAGGATTAGCTATCGTCCCACATGATGATGTGGTTGCTGCAGCAGGGGTGGGGATACCTGCAGCAGGGGTTTTGATGCCTGCAGCAGAGGTTGTAGTGCCTGCAGCAGGGGTTTTGTTTACTACTGGAACATGTAAAAGAGCGTTGTGCTTCTTCTTACACTCCCGACAAGGTCTGAGATAGCAGTTTCGTGTAATGTGCCCGGACCTTAAGCAATTTGAACAAAGATTTAATTTATTAACTTCTGTTGTACGATCTTCCACACTTTTGGCCTTAAAAATAGGACAATCGTAGATTCTATGTTCGCCCTGACAAACAACACAACCTGAAGAAGATGATGAATTACTCTGACAAGCAGACTGACAAACTGATTCGCATGTAACAGATTTATTATGCTGACGTTCTGTTTTATTGTTTGTACCTTTAGACGACGTAGAAGCCGATGTCTTATTATTATTATTATGGCTTGATGAAGAGTGGTTTAGAGACACAAGAACATCTGCTCGATCAATTAGAAACTTATTAAATTGTTGTAAGTTTGGTATTAAATCAGCCAAAGTGCCACGCCATTCTTCCCACTTGGTAAGAGTACGGTTATCTAGCTTAGAACACAGTATATGTATTAATAAAACATCCCAATTATCAATACGTAGCCCCAAACCAGACAATGCTCTCAGGTTCTTGGTAACGTGGTCCACTATGAAGCGAAGTGATTTATCTGACTCGCGAGACATTGGATGTATGTTTAATAAAGAAGACAAATGATGGCTTATTAACTGTCGCTTATTATCATATCGGTCACATAGCAATTTCCAGGCAACACTATAATTAGAATTGGAGACTTCTAAGTTACTCACTACTCTAGCTGCATCTCCCTCCAAGTATGATAATAGATAGTGAAATTTATTTATAGGTGCAATGCGCTCGTTATTATGTATGACTGACTTAAATGTGTCACGAAATTCAAGCCAACGGAAGAATGTTCCGTTGAATTTAGCTATTTGTATCTGTGGCAGTTTGAACCCTAATTCGTGATTGTCAGCATTTAAAGGAGCAGCTGAAATATGGCTAGAATTGAGCATGTTGCCAGATTCATCATGGCGGTTATTAGGCTGATGATCTTGAATGAAACTCTGAGCATTCGCAATGTTTGTTATAAATAATTGTTCAATATCATCCCTTTCATCAATCTCGATTGATAAATTACTCGAATTTAATATCTCAATTTGATTCTGCAAGTCATCGAACCGAACGGACAGTGACTCAAATTTACTAAGTCTAAGTGTTAACTCGACTAATTCAATACGTGTAACAGAATCCTTTGACAACAGACTCGTTAAGTAATTCCTAAACTTAGTAATTTGGCCCTTTATTGAACTACGCTTAACAATGAGATCTTGTAATTCCTGCACAGAACCGTCATCCTTGCCCATTGTAACAATAAACAAGTAAATAAAAGAAATGTGTATTTATAGTAATAAAAACTATACGGTAAAACTGTGCAAGAATACAATGAACTATTAATAAAATATTTATCTTACGTCCCTCTTCCTGTGTCACCTGTGGTCTGGAAGTACTGGTGCTGAACCCGACAGTACTCCGTGGATGAGGCTTGACTATATTGTAGGCCCCGGACGTCGCAAATGACGTCACCGTTCCTGGAATGTTCAGCGAAACAATCTTAATGACTTGCAAAACAATATTATTATTTACTTAGGTTTGAATTTAGTTGATAATTATAGATAAGTAATACTTTAGAATGTAAAGATAGGTGAAGCTGTGATAGATACAATGTATCTTGTAAAAAGTAGGTCATGCAAACCGGTAAGACATTGACGTAGGTAGGTATTTAGGTCGAGAGAAAAAAAATATAAAGTCAATTAATTTTTTAACTGTAGATAATTATTTTAGGAATTAATCACTGCTTATTTAGTTATTATGTAACTATCTGTATAAAACAAGCACATGTAAAATCTCGGGGTTTATGAATTATGAAGGATCAGTAGGAAAAAAAACGTAGGTATGTGTGAGGAATACAAGGAAAGGTCACTTAGCTGCATTGGCCAGGCTGCTGTACGGCGACTTCGGTTGATATCACTGTGTCTAGACCGTATATCAGGTGTAGGCTGCAATGGCTGAACCACCAAATACTCCAAAAATATCGTTTCTTGAGTAACAGATCTGTAGCTTAGTTGGTCAAGCTGACCGGGCTTCGTATTTCTTGATATTTTTCCGTTTTGCAAAATGTCCTGTCACGGTCGCCAATTTTTATGTCTCGTATTGGACATAAATGAAACCTCCGGATAGTTTTATGCTTGTATTTCGATACAGAATAAGTTTTTACAATAATTTAGCGGAGCGATCAACGTTGTTCCAAAATGAAAAAAATGGAATATAATAAAAAAAGAATGTAGGTACTTCGTAGATACTAAGAAAAAAAGTACCCTTGTTAACCTATTTACTACGTAGCATATGAGTGAAGCTTGTTGCTATGAATGTAGCACTAGGCGCCAACAATCAGTCTTGTCAGTAAAATGAAACAATCGAATATTTCGTTTAAATTTTTATTTCCCTCATGTATTATGTTTATGCACTTGTTTTGAAAAAATATGATAAAGGTCTACCCGTCTTGCTATTGCGTATTAATTATTAGAACTGTTTTGTTGGTTTTGATTCTGGTTCTGCTGATTCTGCTGATTCTGCTGATTTTGCCAACTATTCTGCTGCTGCTGGTTGTTGCTATTCCACGGTTGGTTATCTGCCAAATTTAACAAACTTACTGTACGATTCAAACTTAATGGCGGGAGCAGGGAGCCGCTACGCTATCTATCAATCTGTTTAACATGTTCCCAACCCAGTTTAGAACGGCTTCGAAGACTGGAAGCAGAGCCCACGGATGCGGCTGAATACCACTATCTTATATGGCGACTGCCTAACCCCAAAACTAGTTAAAGAACATAAAACAGTGACTGAGAAAGACGATACCGTTCGTCATAAGACTGGCTGCCAGCTTAAGGAGTTTCTGACTACCTGTAACGACTGTTAAAGACTTACAAATAACATTTAAGGTACAAATCATCATCATTCATCATTTAAGGCGACGACGAAAGACGTCCACTGCTGGATATCGGCCTCTCTCAAGTGTCACCACAATGACCGGTCATGTGTCTCGCATCCAACTGTCCCGCGATCCTCACCAGGTATCGGTCCACCTTGTGGGAGGCCTTCCAACGCTGCGTCTTCCGGTACGCGGTTGTCACTCCAGAACTTTTCGGCCTTATCGACAAAGTCTGTGAGCAATGTGCCCTGCCCACTGCCACTTACGTTTGGCGATTTTCCGGGCTGTGTAGGTAACTTTGGTTCTCCTGCGGATATTTTCATTTCTGATTCGATCAATCAAGAAGAGCATAGCCATTTTCATTGCCCTTGGGAGTGACTAAACTCATGTTACACCATGGTACCAACCATCATTCTCCTGGCCTTATTCTAAATTACTTGGGGTCGGCGCAACATGTCTTTTTCTTCCATACTCCTCTATTAGTCGTCATCTATGTAGTCACCCCCTTTTTATCCATATCCTCTTTCACACAGTCCAACCATCGTTTCTTTGGTCTTCCCCTACTCTTATAGCCATCTACATCCATACACAAGACTTTCCTCACGATATTTTCTTCATTCCTCCGCATCACATGTCCATACCACGACAGTCGATTTCCACACAACTTTTCAGTCAGTGGTGCCACTTTCAGAGTTCCTCTTATATACTCATTTCTAATTCTATCCATGCGCGTAACACCACACATCACTCTTCCACACCGAGTGTTTCCACGTTGCCGTCATGGTGGGGCTTGTGGGTCTCCGTGATCCTGGGGACTTCCGCCAAGGCTTTGGCCCGCAAAGAGTCGCTGGGGACTCTGAACAGAGATCCGTGGGGGCGCCCATACAAAGTGGTGCGGGATAAACTCCGCCCGTGGGCGCCCCCGCTGACGCAGAGCCTCTGGCCGCAGCTCGTAGAGGGCGTGGTGAGCGCTCTGTTCCCTTCGCGAGGGGAACATACTCCCCTGCCTATGGCTCCACCTCCTGCGGTGCCTGACGCGGACCAACCCGACGACGACGATGTTTCCGAGGTGACCGAGGTAGAGAACTGAGAGCGGCGGTGCGTAGGCTAAATGCCAAAAGCACCGCCCCAGGGCCCGATGGCGTTCATGGGAAAGCCTGGGTCCTGGCCTTGCAGGAGGCTCTCGGGCCTCGACTCAGAGGGCTTCTAAGCGCATGCTTAGAGAGGGGCCAGTTTTCACTCCGTTGGAAGACGGGGAAGCTGGTCCTCATCAAGAAGCCGGGGCGTCCCGTGGACTCTCCGTCCGCGTACCGGCCCATCGTACTGCTCGACGAGGTAGGCAAGCTCTTTGAAAGAGTAATTGCAGACCGCCTCGTCTGGCAGCTGACACGGGTGGGGGCCGCACCTGGCGGAGAGCCAGTACGGCTTCCGCAGGGGGCGCTCTACAATGGACGCCATCATGCGCTTGCGTTGCCCTCACGATGGGGGATGCAGTGGCCCGGGGTAGGGTCGTCTTGGCGGTGTCTCTGGACATCGCCAATGCCTTCAACACCCTGCCCTGGAGTTGCATAGTGGAGGCACTCCGGTATCACCGGGTGCCGCCCTACCTCCGTCGCGTAGTCAAGGCGTATTTGACGGACAGGGCCGTCATCTACCCCGGTCACCAGGGAGAATGGAACCGGCGAGAGATGTCGTGCGGTGTTCCACAGGGATCGGTCCTGGGGCCGCCTCTGTGGAACATCGGGTACGACTGGGTGCTGCACGCCGACCTCCCTAGCGCCTTCAGCGTTGTATGCTACGCTGACGACACCCTTGTCCTGGCGCAGGGGTGGTCGCACGAGGCGGCAGCCAACATTATGACACGCGGGGTTGCGACAATCGTGGACAGGATCCGGCAACTGGGACTCTAGGTGGCATTGCACAAGTCCGAGGCCATGTGTTTTCATGGTCCTCGGAATGCGCCATTGGCGGGTTCCCAGATAACAGTAGGAGGGGTTCACATCGGCGTCGAGCGGACGATAAAGTACCTGGGACTCGTCCTCGACAGCCGGTGGAACTTCGTCGAGCATTTCCGACGTTTGGCTCTCAGACTGGACAGGGCCGGGGCTGCTTTGAAGCGACTTCTGCCCAATCTGGGGGGGGCAAACAAACGCCTCCTGCCGGAGACTCTACGTGGGGATCGTGCGGTCCATGGCCCTTTACGGGGCACCGGTGTGGGCGCGTTCTTTGAGGCAGCGATCAACTCGCCGTCTGAACGCGTCCCAAAGGGTCATGGCGATCCGAATGATCTGAGGATACCGTACGATCTCCTGCGAGGCGGCGAGCCTCCTTGCCGGATTGTCGCCATGGGATGTGGAGGCAAAAATCCACGCGAACCTCTATGAGGAGCGCGAGGAGGTGAAACTCCGCCGCGAAAACTCGTGGCTCGGCGGACAGAGCTCCGGCAAGATCTCATGGCAACATGGAGACAGCGATTGTCGCAACCCAGCGCTGGGCACGCCACCATTGCGGCGGTAGTGCCCCTCTTTGAGAAGTGGCTGGAGAGGTCTCACGGCGCCCTCACTTTCCGCCTGACGCAGGTCCTCACCGGACACGGTTGTTTCGGGAGGTTCCTATGTCGGATAGTGCAGGAAGAGAGGCCCGGGTGTTTCCACTGCGCGGATCGTTCTAAAAACACGGTGGAGGTCTGCCCCGCTTGGGTGGAGCCCCGCCGTGTCCTCGTGGATGCGATAGGTGGCAGCGACCTCTCGCGCCCTGCCCTGGTTCAGGCCATGGTATGGAGCGAGAGGGAATGGGAAGCCGTCTCCTCCTTCTGCGAAGCAGTAATGCTCGAGAAGAGGGAGGAGGCATGGGTGAGGGAAACAACGACAGAGTCGCCCTCACGGCCTAAGCAGCAGCCGCCTCAGGAGACGCCAGGGACTTCGGGCGCCGCGAGACGATCTTCGGCCACAAAGAGTTGTCAGCAATAAGGACGGGGCCCGCCCGGAGGTTGAGGATAACTTCGAAACAGAGTTACCAGGCCCCCGGGCACTAAGGGCAGGAAGGAACAGGAGTGGGTTTTAGTCAGTAAGAGTCTGACACGCCCTCCTGCTCCATCCAGAGCGGGAGAAGTCATTGGATGATTTCCCACCGCACAAAAAAAAAAAAAAAAAACATCGCTCTTAGCATTCTCATCACAGCTGCATGAATTGCTTTTGTTTCATCCCTTTTGTGGCCCAACATTCTGAACCATACAAGATAGCAGGTCTGACCATTGTTTTATATATCTTCCCCTTAATTTTAAGGGGAATGCAGGGGTCACCGATAGTCCCGGTGACCTAGAGAGAGATACCGAAAATCGGAGCAGACTGGGAGAAGCGCACCATCTAGCGCTATAGCTTCAGAACTGGAGAGACCACCAAAATCGCAGAACATGTATTCAGTTTTGTTTTTTGTTACTCCATGGTACCAATACCATATGAAGGATGATTCACGTTACACCGTGTCGCCACCGAACCACGGCCGGGGCACGTCCATCGGGCTAGTCATTCATGCTACACCGGGCTGACACCATGCCGCCACCGGGCCCCGGCCGGGGCACGGCCGGGGCACGACCAAGCATGGATCAGTTCATACAAAAAGTATATTATAGATATTTTGACCGTGCAATTGTTTGACCGGCAATTGTTATAAATTATAAATCTCGTAACTACAAAACTATAACAAACAACAAGCAAATCTTTTGTCACTTACTCTGTTGTTGTTGGTTTTGATTCTGTTGTTGTTGCTGTTGCTGATTGGGCTGGTTATACTCATCACTGAGGAACTGATAGCCACCCCACCTGGTACTCGTGTTCCAAGGCCTCGTGTTCAGAACTCCCATGGTCCTTAGGACACATGCCTCAACTCTAAGCAAATTATTCATGATGATTGTGGCAGTAATTTATTCCTCTAATAGGTAGAAGTTATTTACTTATATTATTTTATTTTATTAAACTTTCTTCAATACAGTTACAATATTTCATACATGGCGATTTGTATATTTTATAAAAAAGTGACTGTTGTATTTAGTGTCAAGTTACATTACAAGTTTTCTTTTTTTATGAAAGCTGAAAAATTCGAAAAAGTTTTTTAAAGTTCCGTTTATTTTTCTCTTGCTTGTATTATGCTTAGTTTACACGGTCTGCCTAGCCTGCTCAGCCTTTTCCCAACTATCTTTGGGTCGGCTTCCAGTCAAGCCGGATGCAGCTGAATACCAGTTAGTGGTTAGTTAGTCTGTATTTAGTTAGTTAGTTTACACGGTCTAAGTAACTAAAAAAATAAACAAACCCGACGGACAAAAAGCAACTCATCATCATCATCATCAGCCTTTTATTGTCCCCACTACTGGGGCACAGGCCGCCTCTCTGTGAGAGGGTGTGGGCCGTAATCCACCACGAGGGCCCGATTCGAGGGTTGGTGAATGTCACATATTTTCGAATTTTTGGTTCTAGAACATACCGGTTTCCTCACGATGTTTTCTTTCACCGTTTTGAGAGCAGTGGTGATGTAATAATTTACACAAAGTAAAGCGCCTGCCTGAGAGAATGGAACCGGCGAGAGATGTCGTGCGGTGTTCCACAGGGATCGGTCCTGGGGCCGCCTCTGTGGAACATCGGGTACGACTGGGTGCTGCACGCCGACCTCCCTAGCGCCTTCAGCGTTGTATGCTACGCTGACGACACCCTTGTCCTGGCGCAGGGGTGGTCGCACGAGGCGGCAGCCAACATTATGACACGCGGGGTTGCGACAATCGTGGACAGGATCCGGCAACTGGGACTCTAGGTGGCATTGCACAAGTCCGAGGCCATGTGTTTTCATGGTCCTCGGAATGCGCCATTGGCGGGTTCCCAGATAACAGTAGGAGGGGTTCACATCGGCGTCGAGCGGACGATAAAGTACCTGGGACTCGTCCTCGACAGCCGGTGGAACTTCGTCGAGCATTTCCGACGTTTGGCTCTCAGACTGGACAGGGCCGGGGCTGCTTTGAAGCGACTTCTGCCCAATCTGGGGGGGGCAAACAAACGCCTCCTGCCGGAGACTCTACGTGGGGATCGTGCGGTCCATGGCCCTTTACGGGGCACCGGTGTGGGCGCGTTCTTTGAGGCAGCGATCAACTCGCCGTCTGAACGCGTCCCAAAGGGTCATGGCGATCCGAATGATCTGAGGATACCGTACGATCTCCTGCGAGGCGGCGAGCCTCCTTGCCGGATTGTCGCCATGGGATGTGGAGGCAAAAATCCACGCGAACCTCTATGAGGAGCGCGAGGAGGTGAAACTCCGCCGCGAAAACTCGTGGCTCGGCGGACAGAGCTCCGGCAAGATCTCATGGCAACATGGAGACAGCGATTGTCGCAACCCAGCGCTGGGCACGCCACCATTGCGGCGGTAGTGCCCCTCTTTGAGAAGTGGCTGGAGAGGTCTCACGGCGCCCTCACTTTCCGCCTGACGCAGGTCCTCACCGGACACGGTTGTTTCGGGAGGTTCCTATGTCGGATAGTGCAGGAAGAGAGGCCCGGGTGTTTCCACTGCGCGGATCGTTCTAAAAACACGGTGGAGGTCTGCCCCGCTTGGGTGGAGCCCCGCCGTGTCCTCGTGGATGCGATAGGTGGCAGCGACCTCTCGCGCCCTGCCCTGGTTCAGGCCATGGTATGGAGCGAGAGGGAATGGGAAGCCGTCTCCTCCTTCTGCGAAGCAGTAATGCTCGAGAAGAGGGAGGAGGCATGGGTGAGGGAAACAACGACAGAGTCGCCCTCACGGCCTAAGCAGCAGCCGCCTCAGGAGACGCCAGGGACTTCGGGCGCCGCGAGACGATCTTCGGCCACAAAGAGTTGTCAGCAATAAGGACGGGGCCCGCCCGGAGGTTGAGGATAACTTCGAAACAGAGTTACCAGGCCCCCGGGCACTAAGGGCAGGAAGGAACAGGAGTGGGTTTTAGTCAGTAAGAGTCTGACACGCCCTCCTGCTCCATCCAGAGCGGGAGAAGTCATTGGATGATTTCCCACCGCACAAAAAAAAAAAAAAAAAACATCGCTCTTAGCATTCTCATCACAGCTGCATGAATTGCTTTTGTTTCATCCCTTTTGTGGCCCAACATTCTGAACCATACAAGATAGCAGGTCTGACCATTGTTTTATATATCTTCCCCTTAATTTTAAGGGGAATGCAGGGGTCACCGATAGTCCCGGTGACCTAGAGAGAGATACCGAAAATCGGAGCAGACTGGGAGAAGCGCACCATCTAGCGCTATAGCTTCAGAACTGGAGAGACCACCAAAATCGCAGAACATGTATTCAGTTTTGTTTTTTGTTACTCCATGGTACCAATACCATATGAAGGATGATTCACGTTACACCGTGTCGCCACCGAACCACGGCCGGGGCACGTCCATCGGGCTAGTCATTCATGCTACACCGGGCTGACACCATGCCGCCACCGGGCCCCGGCCGGGGCACGGCCGGGGCACGACCAAGCATGGATCAGTTCATACAAAAAGTATATTATAGATATTTTGACCGTGCAATTGTTTGACCGGCAATTGTTATAAATTATAAATCTCGTAACTACAAAACTATAACAAACAACAAGCAAATCTTTTGTCACTTACTCTGTTGTTGTTGGTTTTGATTCTGTTGTTGTTGCTGTTGCTGATTGGGCTGGTTATACTCATCACTGAGGAACTGATAGCCACCCCACCTGGTACTCGTGTTCCAAGGCCTCGTGTTCAGAACTCCCATGGTCCTTAGGACACATGCCTCAACTCTAAGCAAATTATTCATGATGATTGTGGCAGTAATTTATTCCTCTAATAGGTAGAAGTTATTTACTTATATTATTTTATTTTATTAAACTTTCTTCAATACAGTTACAATATTTCATACATGGCGATTTGTATATTTTATAAAAAAGTGACTGTTGTATTTAGTGTCAAGTTACATTACAAGTTTTCTTTTTTTATGAAAGCTGAAAAATTCGAAAAAGTTTTTTAAAGTTCCGTTTATTTTTCTCTTGCTTGTATTATGCTTAGTTTACACGGTCTGCCTAGCCTGCTCAGCCTTTTCCCAACTATCTTTGGGTCGGCTTCCAGTCAAGCCGGATGCAGCTGAATACCAGTTAGTGGTTAGTTAGTCTGTATTTAGTTAGTTAGTTTACACGGTCTAAGTAACTAAAAAAATAAACAAACCCGACGGACAAAAAGCAACTCATCATCATCATCATCAGCCTTTTATTGTCCCCACTACTGGGGCACAGGCCGCCTCTCTGTGAGAGGGTGTGGGCCGTAATCCACCACGAGGGCCCGATTCGAGGGTTGGTGAATGTCACATATTTTCGAATTTTTGGTTCTAGAACATACCGGTTTCCTCACGATGTTTTCTTTCACCGTTTTGAGAGCAGTGGTGATGTAATAATTTACACAAAGTAAAGCGCCTGCCTGGGTTTGAACTCACGACCTACAACTTGTAAGTCGCGGCCGTTACCACTGGGCCACCACTGCTCTAAAACGCAACTAAAAAGTTCTAAACAAGTCACTTTCAAGCAGTCTGATGTAGTTAGTGGAATTATTTTAGTTTAATCACAAAATCAAAATCAAAAGTCATTTATTCAAACAAGGCTGAGAGCCAGCACTTTTTGAACGTCAAAGTTCTACATAAAGACAATTCCCCAATAACGCCAGCCCGTCACCACTTCCTAGTGTTTTAGCTGTGAAGAAGAAGTGGCCAACAAACTCCCCAGCAACACATCTGTCTGTTAAGTTTGAAGAACTTGTATCTATATAATTATATGCAACAATCTTAACATGTGTATGTAATGTATGTAAAACTGAAAAATAAAGATATATCGTCAAAAATATAATCATAAAATTAAATAATCCGCCACTTGTTAGCTAGCACACTCAATTATGCCATTAAAAACGAACTCAAGCATAAACACTAAGCCAAATTAAATAAACCTCCATACATAACTGTTGTGCCTGCTTACACGTGCAAAGATAGAATCTATCAAAGGGCTGTGATTCGAAGCCACAAGTGATGAACTAGAACACAGATTTGATGCTACCACCCCCCATTTAGTTGGTGATAGGGGTACTGTGAACAAAGGAGAATTGCTCCAATATTATAGAACCTTGTCTGACCTTAATTTGAGAAAAATTGTGATGTTCACTTTCCCTTATAGCCAAAGTTTGGCACAAGAAGAAAATCAAATTAGATATCATATTAATATAAAATTGCACAATTTGTTATTTAATAATAACTTATTCCATCTAATTGACCTTAACAATTACATTGGTAATCGTTTTTATTTGACAAAAGATAGGAATCATATAGATAGATACTATCTTTCAAATTATTGTAGGAGACAGATAGCTGTGTCGCTATCATATTTATTTTGTAAAACAGCCAAGAATTTGGCTTATCAAATTGCTTCTATTGAGCAATGCAATGACATTTCTCATAATTCTGCCAATGTCTTGGCATCAAATTTTGACATTATTAATAATTTAAATTAGAAATTAAGACAACAGAGACAATCTCTAGCAATTATTTAAAGAATGGTAAAAACAATATTTTAAAATCAACAAATAGTATCAACCTGGTGCACCAAAATATTTATGGTTGTATGGGCAAGGATTTAGAAATATAATTATTCCTTAAATTTAACAATGTAGATATTCTTTGTATAACTGAACATTGGCTTAAAAGCCATCAGATTATGTTTAATTATAGTAATCACCAGGTTGGTAGTTCGTTCAGCAGAGTAAACGCTATACATGGTGGCTCATTAATTTTAATAAATAATCTACTAAAGTTTAAAGACCGCAAGGATATTGTGAGCCAAAACTTGACAACTTCTTTGAAACCATTTTATCCAGAAATTGTGCAGTCCGTCCGGCACTGGAGATTTCCAGTTATCTAACGGATGGACTGCACGAGCTACATCTTGGGGGCTGATGATAATTGCCCCCATTTCTGGTATTGGATCGCAGGTGCGTATTAGTCACACCTTGGTCCGGTCGCTCCCAATCCCTGTACACCCGCCTTTCATTACTTCGGAATGTGCGATTCTGGGTGTACCGCTCCACTCGCCGCTTATACCTGCGAATACGGTTTGCCCATGCATATACTTTCTGCTTCAGGAAGTCGATACGCTCTGTGACACGGGACATATAGTCACGGGAGCTGACATCAGTCCCCGAAAACGCCCGTCTCACAAAGCGCATCACTCTTGGGCGAGTGTTTCCCTCCCTCAAGCAGATTAGTTTGCCTATGAGTGCTCTGGCCCCACCAATACTACGCTCGATCCTTCACTGCCAAGCCGGCATGGCTGGCTTCGGTCGTGTAGCTCTGTCATTAGGAAATTTGACGTGAGCTACACGACAAGCCGCTACAGCCGCGCAGTACAGTATCGAGTGTGTATCGGTGAGGTCTTCGCAGTCATCAAAATAATTTGACAACTGCGAATCCAGAGCAGCCACCAGCGCCCTATTCTTATTATGCATGTGCAAACGAGGTAAACGTGGCCTAAGCTCGAGCGGCATGCTGCGATATTCCCGAATAGCACACTCCAAAGCATTCCTCAATTCATCATTGCAGTGGGTACTTACGTTTGTAACCATGTCATTACACTCCTCGTCAGCGTGGTTGGGAGCATGGTAGGACGGTGGTACCACAACTGTTACCACAGTCTGCGACGGAGGGGCAATAACACGGCTACCCATTTCAGTTCGGAGGCGATCAAGTACAGTATCATCCAACATATGATTACGCAGGATGACCCGTACCTGATCCGACAGTCGTTGGGCCGAAACGTTGACGGCTGGCTCAAGCACCTGGAACAAAGAGAGCATCCGAACACGGTACGCGGTCAGGTTGTTACCTCCCTCTGTAGCCCCATAGTATGAGCGCATGACGTTTTCATTGATGGATTGCGTCCATCGCATGCGCTGCACACTTCCGCCGGGAGCTGGAACCCTATTAGAGGCCGGTGGGCCTCGAGGTCCTAAGCCGCTCGGCGGCCGGCGTCCTCCCCGTCGACGCGCAGGTGGTGGTGTCGTCGGCGGCGAGAAGAACTCGTCGCTGGAGCTCGACGCAACTGCCACGGCCGGTGTCACAGCACTCACGGTGGGGCTGGGTTCCGGCGGCGGCGAGGCGGAGCTGAGCGACGAGGCCGGAGGTGGTGGGCGTGCTCTCAGTGCTGCGGCTCTCGTCAACATTTTTCTCTTCTTTGTCAATTCATCGTCATCATTATCTCGTCATTTTTACTATTGTTTTTCATTTTTTATGTATTGTGGGTCCTATTGTAGATTTTGTATGATCTTGCATGCATTTTTGGATGTATAAAATAATTTATTTTGTTGATAAAATCGATAAAACATGCAGAGAAAATTTTTGCTGTCAGTTCGGTTGACAAACAATTATTATTATTATTATACTAGCTTCCGCCCGCGGCTTCGCCCGCGTAGCACGTAAAATAAACCCTGTAGAAATCAAAATCAAAAGTTATTTAAATTAGGCTGAAAGCCAAATTTTTTTGAACGTCATAGTTCCACATAAAGACTGTAGGGGCCACACACACTCATGTTACTCATTTATTTATTATCTATTGATCATCCATTGATCGTCTATTAATAAAAAAAAAAAAAAAAAATGTTTATTTCAGTTGCTTATTGCTTTAGCATACATGATTCGCAGATCACCTTTTAAGCAATAAGATGCTTGTGTTAGGTGACTCCGCTCTTCCACTTAACATTATACAGAGTATGCAATTGGAAACAGAATAATAAAAGAATAGAAAATACAAAACAGAAGCGCATTTGTGCGATGTTTGCGAGTGGGTTTGGAGTGTGTGTGAGTGAGTACGTGTAAATAGTGCGAGTGTGCGTGAGAGTGTATAATAGTGTGAGTGTATATTGTGTATGAGTTAAATTCGTTTACCTGCATATAGTTAAACTTCAGGATTCAGTTAGGTTTAGGTCTAGGTTTAGGTTTAGGTTAGCCCTGCGACAATGTCTTGGGATCGGAGGAAGCCAGGAACAGCTACCTCCACTAACGATTTCATTACTGCGGTCCTATTGATTACCAGACAGATTATAGAAGCGATGTTACCATGTCCTCAATGTCGTCATAGGTTTTATTCATAAGCCATTCAGTCACAACTAATTTACAGTCACGGAGTTTCAGAGGATAGATGTGTAATTCTTTATTCAATAGGTTGTATAAATGGGAAGATTGCCTTGCATACTGCCTCTTAGCAAAAGCAGATCTGACTGGAACAGTTGGAGCGACTAAGTAGCGTCTTCTGCTACTCATACTCGGCGTTACGGGATCATACGGGAGGGATTTGTGCTTTCTCAGGATAAGATGGAGTAAATAAAGTTTTCTTACGGACAGAAGGTCAGATGTTAGGTGAAGGCTATGGGTTGGGAACCTATAGGGTTTGAAGAGCATAACCTTAATCAGAGATCGCTGCGCCCTCTCAAGTTCTAAAAATTTAATTTTTGTTGTCCCACCCCAGCATGGCAAACAGTACGTAAGAATCGATTGGGCCAGTGAAACGTAGACTTTCTGCAGAAGATTCTTTGAAGCAATGTGTCGCAATGTTTTAAAAGTCCATATCAATTTTCTAACCCTTTTCATGATCAGTTCAGTATGCATATGCCAGGACAGGCGCTGGTCAATCATGATACCCAGGTATTTAGTAAACTGTAACCTGTCAATTTTTGTACAAGAGCAGTCAGGAATTGGGGGGCTGGCACAGCAGTGGATCTTTATTTGGAATTCGAGTGGTGGTTGAGTGCGGGCATACTTGGTGAAGCATATGTAGTTGGACTTGGAGGCGTTCAGTATGAGGAGGTTACGATTAAGCCATTCTGAAATCTTAGACAGGCCGGATTCGGCTGACCTTCGAACTTTCGTCCAAGTCTTATCAGCAAAGACTATGGCAGTATCATCCGCGTAAGAGATAATGTGACCCCCGTCAATACTCATATTGCATAGATTATTAATATAAATAAGGAACAATGTCGGACCAAGGACACTCCCCTGCCCGACGCCATACGAAATTGTTTCTTCTGAGCTAGTAAACTCGCCTATTTTTACTGTTTGTTTGCGTTTATTCAGGTAGGATTTGAATAGCTCGAGAGGGGTCCCCCTTATGCCGATGCTTTCGAGTCTACGTAGAAGTATGGGGACAGAGACTGTGTCGAAGGCCTTTTTGAGGTCAAGAAAAACTGCCAGGCATTTGCTACCCTTATCCACTTTGTCAACTATAGTAGATGTTAGTGACAGTACCGCATCCTCAGTAGACCTTCCCTGCCTGAACCCAAACTGAGAAGGGGACAGAATGGTATATTTAGAAAGGTATTTAATTAAGCGTGAATTTAAGAGTCTTTCTATGATTTTCGATATAGAAGGCAGAACAGAAATTGGCCTATAGTTTGACGGGTCTGAGCTATCTCCAGACTTGTACACAGGTGTTATTAGGGCTAATTTCAAGGCATCCGGGAAATGTCCCTGCTCAAAGCATAGGTTTGTCAAATAACTTAAGATTGGGACAATTTGATCGTGTGCAGCTTTAAGGAATTTAACTGGAATGTTGTCCCAACCAGGGGCACTGTCTAGTTTTAAGCTCATTAGTGTAGCATAAACTTCGGAAGGGTCTGTGTCGAGTAGAGCAAAAGATGAGGACGATGTATATGATGAGCTAAGATCGTTATTACTTACTGAAGAAGACGGAGGTGGTGGGATTTTATCCGCAAGAAGCTTTCCTATGTTAGAGAAAAAGCTATTCACTTTGTTAATGGAGTTATGTGGGGTATTGGATAGTTCCAAAAGGTCCAAGCTATTTGTTTTTGAAGGTTTTCGCTGCGTAATGTTGTTAATAAGTTCCCACGTTTTTTTAGGATTTTTTTGTGCTTTAGCAAGTTGGTCTCGGTCATGTTTTCTTTTTTGTTTTTTAATGATGCAGTTACAGAAATTTCGGTATCTTTTGTAGGTAATTTTTAGTACCTCATTGAACGGGTCAAGTCTCAGTCTGCGTTGCATGTTATTTCGGTTGTGTATACAGCGCAATAATCCAACACTCATCCACGGCTTCAGGGATCTGTTTTTTAACGGGATCGCCTTTGTGGTAGTACTAAGCGTGATGCAGTTGTGGAGAATATCAATTAAATTATTAGTAAGTGTGTTAGGATTGGTTAGTTTTAGCAAGTCTGCCAGGTTACTATCTTTTAAGAGGCCGAGTCCCTTCTCAAAGTTAAAAACTGTTTTTATTTTGGTAGGATTTATTACGTTTGGATGGTTCGTAATTTTTAGGAAAGTCATGAAGTGATCTGTGACAGTTGTGTGAATAATTGCAATGGCCGCTGTTTTACTGGCAGGTTTGAGCTTTATATTTATATGGTCAAGACAATTTTTTCCTCTTGTGGGTAGCGAGTGACCAGGGAGAAGCCCATGAATTGCCAGCATGTTGAGGTAATTAAGTCTATTTGTGCGTTCGTGTGATTGCTCACCTTGATTTAATATCAAATTAATATTAATGTCACCAGTGACAATTACATTTTTAGTTGATGCAATGGTAGTAAGGTGATTATTTAAGGATTGGATAAACTCGTCAGCGTTTGCGGTTGAGGGGGACCGATAAATCGCGATTACTGTAAGGTCAGGAGAGATATGGACCTCCAAACAAGACGCGTGAGTTAGCTTTATTTCTCTTATTTTATATTTATGTGTGTTTTTAATATAAGCGACAACTCCATCAGCTTTGTTAAGATGATTTGTAGATTGGTGTGAATTATAGTTGGTTATTTGAGGTACTTGTTTATTTGGATTTAGTCTACATTCAGTTAAAATTATAAGGTCGATATCCGTTTTAAGATTTATTATGTTTAGTTGTAGGTCGTCGAAGTTCGAATAAATAGATCTAATATTTTGTGAAAGAATGGTAAACCCGGGGGAATTAGGCTTAATATGGTTAGTAAATTCATTGAGTTCGCAGTCGAACACTTGGGCTATTTCGTAATTGTCTATATCATTCAAAGTCTGTAAGGTGCTATTCATAGTTAGACGTTTTTCGAGTGCAGAAGAACGTAACTATACAGGCATTTCGTGTATGGCTGAAAGTGTGTGTGTTTGTTGTGAGTATGATAAATAGTCTGAGTGAGTGTGAAATTGAGTGGTAAATGAGTGTGAATGCGCGATAAATTAACATGATATATGGGTTAATATTTAACCTGAAAATAAGCTTGATATTTCTCTTAATACTAGTGAATTTTAACCATAAGTCTCTATAGAATCGAAACAAATAGGGGTAACAACTGAGTAAAATAGGGTGTGTACGACAATTGATCATCAGTAACATAACATAAAATTGGAGTATAATTAATGCAATAATGAGCTTAAATTGAATCCCTATGTTAATTAGTTTTAAACATCTAGTGTCCTTATAGAACCGACAGCCGTACCGTAGTATAAAATCTAGTCATTTAAGTTGCAAAAGATTATGGAAAAAAGACTATTGATCGTCTATCGATCGTCTATTGGTCGTCTATTGATCGTCTATTGATCGTCTATTGATCGTCTATTGATCGTCTATTGATCGTCTATTGGTCGTCTATTGGTCGTCTATTGATCGTCTATTGATCGTCTATTGATCGTCTATTGATCGTCTATTGAGCGTCTACTGAACGTCTACTGAACGTCTACTGAACGTCTACTGAACGTCTACTGAACGTCTACTGAACGTCTACTGAACGTCTACTGAACGTCTACTGAACGTCTACTGAACGTCTACTGAACGTCTGTTGAACTACTATTGAACGTCTATTGAACGTCTATTGAACGTCTATTGAACGTCTATTGAACGCCTATTGAACGTCAATTGAACGTCTATTGAACGTCTATTGAACGTCCATTGAACGTCCATTGAACGTCTATTGAACGTCTATTGAACGTCTATTGAACGTCTATTGAACGTCCATAGAAAGTCTATTGAACGTCTATTGAACGTCCATTGAACGTCTATTGAACGTCTATTGAACTTATATCGAACTACTATTGAACTACTATTGAACTACTATTGAACTACTATTGAACTACTATTGAACTACTATTGAACTACTATTGAACTACTATTGAACTACTATTGAACTACTATTGAACTACTATTGAACTACTATTGAACGTCCATTGAACGTCTATTGAACGTCCATTGAACGTCCATTGACATTCTATTGAACGTCTATTGAACGTCTATTGAACGTCTATTGAACGTCTATTGAACATCTATTGAACTACTATTGAACTACTATTGAACTACTATTGAACTACTATTGAACTACTATTGAACTACTATTGAACTACTATTGAACTACTATTGAACTACTATTGAACTACTATTGAACTACTATTGAACTACTATTGAACTACTATTGAACTACTATTGAACTACTATTGAACTACTATTGAACTACAATTGAACTACTATTGAACGTCTATTGAACGTCTATTGAACGTCTATTGAAAGTCTATTGAAAGTCTATTGAAAGTCTATTGAAAGTCTATTGAAAGTCCATTGAAAGTCCATTGAAAGTCCATTGAAAGTCCATTGAAAGTCCATTGAAAGTCCATTGAAAGTCCATTGAAAGTCCATTGAAAGTCCATTGAAAGTCCATTGAAAGTCCATTGAAAGTCCATTGAAAGTCTATTGAAAGTCTATTGAAAGTCTATTGAAAGTCTATTGAAAGTCTATTGAAAATCATATGAAAAGCTTTTGAAAATCTATCTATCTATCCATTTATTTACCCACTAGCTTATGCCCGCGGCTTCGCCCGCGTGAAAAGTATGATTATAAATTTGAGTGCTATTTCCTGAGAGCAGCACGTTAAAAAAACACTGTAGAAATCAAAATCCAAAGTCAGTTATTCAAATTAGGTTGTGAGTCAGATCTTTTTGAAAGGTAGTTTAAGAATCTATACCGCTCAGGATTCCAACCCCGAAAATACTATAGGGACCTGGAGCAGCTTCTCTTGGTGCTGGTCCCTGGAGATTCCTTTTAGGTTCCTGGGGGTTTGTTTACTCGCTCGCGGTGCGAGAGGGTGGTGTATAAGAGTGACTGCTTATGTGTGATGTGTTATAAAAGAAAGAGAACTGGAATATTAATATGTTATATTGAATAATGAATTTAATACATGTGCCCTCTTCGTGCGGGCTAGGTGAAGTCTCCCTATAAACTAAAATCTTCTTTTTATCTAAATTCTCAATTGGCGTTTCAAGAGTTTCTAGAAAGTTCCAAACTTCTAACGTGCCAGTCTTTACCATAAGGTTGCCAACATAAGGTCGTCACATGAGCTACGCCCCTACGAATAGAAGCGCAGACGCTAGTAAGTCTTCTATTCAACTAAATATTTGAAAAGCCGATTGAGGCCTACCTAAACCTACTGCGAAGGCCCTACCTATGAGAGGTACATGTCGCAGCAGAGTCCACCTATAGATAGCCAAAAATGAACCCCGAGTAAAGTGGTCTTCTTTCTTATTATTAATTAAGCCATTCGGCGCACCACATATCCCGGCAATGCACATGGCTTCAGTGAGGTAAAAACCTCTCTAAAAAGCCACACTGCTCTGCTAAATTTTCTGACCTAAGATGCTCTAGTTAGCATCTACCCAGAAGGGGTTTACAAAAATAAAATTCAAAACTGTAATAATTTTAACTCCATTGGACGTTTATGAAGACCAGGAGAAAAAACGACCACTGTCATGAACACCTACTCACTGTTCCTGAACTTCCCCCAGAGTGCTCCATAAATATAACTTGAAGTATACTCTCTAAATGAATAATACATAAAAATTGTCACGGGCTCGGTCACACCATACAGAATCAACTCGATCCCACTTTGCGAAGGCATTATACCCCATAAACAAAGCTGGTATAAACCGACAAAAAACCCAGACACATCTTTCCCTAGGAGAGAGGACCGCAATTCCCTCTACCTCCTAACCGTAGTAACATCTTTATTAAAATCGCACTCTGGAGAAACTCATATCTATTTCCCACTAATAATCGCCTAACAAATTTAATTTTTTTTCTCATAATATGTGGTCAGATCTCCCATCAGTCTTCAGTCACGTCCGTGCAGCTCATCATATCGATTACATGAAACACACAAAAACACAACGATTAATATCACATAAAAAACAAAACAAATGAGAACCTCCTACTTTTGAAGTCGGTTAAAATTTAAACTTTTACTATATTGTCAACCGTACTAATTTTGACGTACCAGATATCTGACAATTATTTGTCATGTCAAATGACATCTGACACCACTGTCTATTCTCTAAAAATATTTTTAAAAATAAAATAATTTTCAAAAAACAATTTATAAATTTTTTCTTAAATTTCCAACACTTATATTTATTTACAGAATATTGCTTTAATAAATAGTTTACAAGCAATTCCTGACCTCTTTCGCATATTTTTATTTTTATCGAAAAATTTGGGTCATCGTAATAACTATGTCCATACCTTATATTTATGGTCGAAAACTTGGTTGTCACGTTGCTATGACTATGCATGTCAGCTAGAATAAATAAAATTGATACAAAAATAATATTATGTTTAGCAAAGAAATGGAAATTATTCCTCTTCATATAATACGGGAGGGCCCATATCTCCTCCTCCAGCCTATTCTGTGAAAAATGCTGTTCCGCTTGTTGTGAAATGTTGTGATGTTGTGAAGTGATATTTATGATGCAGTTTTCATTCTGATAGATATCCGCTGGACCATCACCTATTGGAACAATAATAGCAGGATTTTGCATGACTTCCACCGGCACGCACAGCTCTTTGGACTCCACCGCCATTTCGAAGCTCTCCTGCTCACAAACATCAGCAGAAACATACTCAACTTGAACAAAATCATCGTAACAAGAACCATGTGTCTCCGACGGAACTTCCACCTCACAGCTTTCCATGTCGACGACATCAGCCGAAACAACTCCCAAACAAATAAAATTTTCATTCGACTCGTGCTCGCCAAATGTTTCTTTTACTACAATTATCTCTTGTTTCTCTGAAATATTATTACTAGGTGTTCGATTGCGAGTTTTACCCCAAGCTCGATAGATGGCGTTGTACGATTTCGTCACATTTCTGAATCGCGGTGTCGAGATTCTCCGCTCATATTACATAGTGATAGAACAAAATAAATTTTTTGTACTTGCTTTGGAAACAGATTGTTTTATTTTATATCAGTCAGTCCCCGGGAAGTTGTCGAGTGCCGAACATTTTGGTCCTTCGAGCCGGATCGCGAAAAGTGAAATCGCGTCGACAAGTGAAGTGACATTTTTGTGACGTCTGGTGTGGCATAGAAACCAGTGGTGGATCGCCCTGAAGTGCCTGTAAAATCCCCGGTGTGTGGTGATTAGTGGTGATCAGCGGTGTTCAGCAGTGCAGCAGTGAGGTTTGCAGCCGGCTCCGCCAGGGGGCGCCACCAGTATCAACGCTCACTTCATACGGCAACGGCGACAACACTGCCCATAGAGCGACGAGACATCAGCAACGTCATCAAGAGTGTCGTCACAGACCGTGACGACACACTCGCAGCAGTACCAGCAGTGACATCAAGAGTGACGACAACGAACTCGCAGCAGCGACGTGTTTGGAGAGGTTTGGCAGACAAAACTGTGAGTTACAATCCCAGTGTTTATTATTTGGTAGACTTGTAAATTTTCTCAGTGAATTTTAAAGTTCAACTTAGTGCAAATTTCAAGTGTTTGAGACTTTTAAGATTTAGTAGTAGTTTAGACTTAGAATAATTATAAATAAAGTGTTGTGACGGGAAATCTATGCCCGATTCTGTTTAAGTCAAATAGGTTCTAAACACTTGTAAAAATTTACCGGTTTTTGTTTATTGACTTTGATTTTTCGTCTGTTGCATTCAATTGATTTCATTATTTAAAAACTCTGTAGCTTTGTACACAATGGAATCCTTAGGAAAATTGCAATTAAATAACAAATCAATAATAGAAAAAGCTAGAATTAACTTTAAAAAATCACCTAAGGATCGGCTCACACAAAGTTACATTGAAACGAGAGTAGAATCATTAGAGGTGCAGTGGAAACAATTTGTTGAAACGCATAGGCGCATCATAGAAAAAGCAACCGACGAAGAATTAAAAAAGAATATTTATTTTACGGCAGAAACTTATGAGGTTACTGAAGAGTTGTACATAACCTATAAGTCTGAATTAAAAGAACACTTACTTCAAAGTAGTCCGCGCGAAAGTACTAATTTCAGTGAAAATAAACATTCTTATCAAAATAGTTCAAATGTGAAATTGCCACAAATTAGTTTACCAAAGTTCGCGGGTCTTTATTCGGAATGGGTAACGTTCCGCGATTTATTTACGTCACTTATTCATAAAAATGAAACACTGGATGAAGTTCAAAAACTCCATTATTTAAAGAGTCATCTCTCAGGCGAAGCAGAACAGTTGCTTCGACATATTCCTGTGACTGCGTCTAATTATAATGAGTGTTGGTCAATTCTAAACAAACGATTTGATAATAAAAGGTTTTTAGCTAACTGTATGCTCAAACGGCTTGTCTATCAATCGTCAATTACTAAGGAATCGTCGGCAAACGTCAAAACTCTGTTAGACACGACGGTTGATTGTTTACATGGTTTACGCAGTCTAGGTATTGATGTCAGCTCATGGGATGCAATTGTTGTGTATTTAGGCTCCGAAAAATTAGATACCGAGTCCCGTAAATTGTGGGAACTAAGAATAAGTTCAAATCCTAATGATGACTTACCTACGTTTGATGAGTTCAAAACTTTTATGGAGTCTAGGTTTAGAGCCTTAGAATATTTAGATTCTAAAGCAAATAAACAAAATAGTGCTCGTGATAATAATGCTAAATCTTTTCATGTCGCTTCTCAAGGTTGTGTATTATGTTCTGGAGATCATAAATTGTGTAACTGTAAAACATTTGCTAAGAAAAATTGTGACGAGCGTCGGGAGTTTGCACGAGCCAGTAAGCTTTGTTACAACTGCCTAGGAACAAGCCATTCCGTCTATACTTGTCGTCAGCATACGAAATGTCACCTTTGTAAGAAGAGGCATCACACACTGCTTCACCCAAAATCAACTGCCAATTCTGCGGAAATCGTTGATGGTTCAGCAGAGACGAAAGTGGCGGCTGCTAACGCAGCAACCTCTTCCAGTCAAAGCGATGCCAAACCCATTTGTTGTTTTGCGGATGTTCACAACCACGGTCTGTTAGCCACAGCCTTGGTCAATGTTGAGTCAAGAACTGGCACTGCTGTTGTTTTAAGAGCTCTGATGGATCAGGGCTCTCAAGTCTCTTTTATCACAGAGGCTGCAGTACAGTTGCTCGGACTAAGGAAAACACCTGCTCGCACCGACATATTTCGACTAGGCGATGATGAGGGAAACTCAATGCCCTCTAAGTGGATAGTTCGATTCAAATTGCAATCACGTCTAGATCCTACCTTTATTTTATATGTCGATGCTTATGTATTGAATAGGCTCACATCACATCTTCCTGAGAAGAAAATCTTTCAAGTATCGGCTTCGTTCTCATCCTTAAAATTAGCTGATCCGACTTTTGATACGCCAGGGAAAATCGATTTACTGTTGAGTACACGCGTAGTCGGAGAAATTTTATTGGATGGTTTAGTCAAGGGTCCGCCAGGATCTCCAGTCGCTCAGAAGACTAAGTTGGGCTGGATCTTGTCTGGCGAAATCCCATCGTCGTCAATTTCTAGGCCAGTATGTTACCATACTGTAGTACAGTCAGCGGATGTCAATGACCTTCTGCGCAGGTTTTGGGAGTTGGAGTCGGAGCCTTCAGTTAGTAGTGTGATCTTGACTGAAGAAGAACAAAAATGCGAGGATTTCTACTCTAAAACCACCAAACGCGATGCGACCGGGAGGTATATTGTAAAATTACCATTTAAAACCGATTCGCCCACTTGCACGTTTGGAGGATCAGAGGTCATTGCCCGCAGGCGCTTCATCAGCCTAGAAAAGAGATTGTTGAAGGAACCGGAATTTAGGATGCAGTATAGTACAGTCATAAATGAATATATACAACTAGGACATGCTGAAGTTGTCCCTCAAACAGAATTAGGTAAGAATGCGCTCTACTTACCACATCACGCGGTGGTGCGTGAGGATAAAAGCACGACTAAGGTTAGGGTCGTCTTCGATGCTTCTTGTTCAGGCCACAATGGTGTAGCATTAAATACAGAATTAATGGTTGGCCCAACCCTACAACCTGATCTGCGTCAAACTATTATGCGGTGGCGCTGTCACCCCATAAGCTTGGTTGCAGACATCGTAAAAATGTACCGTCAGGTCAAGGTTGCAGATGAGGACGCTGATTATCAGCGCATTCTGTGGCGTGACAATCCAAATGATGAACTGAGTCATATTCGGTTATTGCGCGTTACTTTTGGAACGTCCTCTGCGCCATACCTGGCGGTCCGGTCTCTACAGCAATTAGCTCGAGACGAAGGAAGTGACTTTCCTCTAGTGGCAGACAGAGTCCTTACATCGTTCTACGTAGACGATCTGTTGACGGGTTGTCAGTCTGTCGCTGAAGGGGAACTTATTTATCACCAGCTGAATCAATTGTTAGATCGTGGGGGCTTCAAGCTTCAAAAGTGGTCCAGCAGCAATGACGAATTGTTTATCAAAATGAATGACGTTACTGCTAGGCAGGACAATATAGAGCTTAAGATGGATACGCTCACAAAAATTTTAGGATTAACTTATCAGAGAAGGTTAGATGAGTTTAGATACACTGTGCAACTTTCTCCGCCCGAAACACCCATAACCAAGCGAAAGGTTATCTCTGATATCGCTCGCTTATTTGACCCTCTTGGCTGGCTTGCGCCGGTGATAGTAACAGCTAAGGTGTTCATTCAACGCCTATGGTTAGCAGGATCTGAATGGGACGAAGTACTTCCAGATCACCTGTTAAAGGAATGGCTTAATTATAGAAACAACCTTTACCATCTTAGGGACTTCCGTCTGCCACGGTGGATTCACACGAGTCAACTCGACGTCTTACTAGAGTTGCACGGATTCTCTGACGCATCCAATGTTGCTTACGCAGCCGTAGTCTATGTTCGGTGTGTTGATGTTAGTGGTCGAGTTCATGTTAGTCTAGTTGCGGCTAAGACCAAGGTGGCCCCGGTCAAACAAGTGTCCATACCTCGTTTGGAGTTATGTGGCGCCTTGCTGCTTTCAAAACTTCTGCGAGAAGTTTCCGACACCTTGGGTATCTGTAAAGAAAAAATACATGCCTGGACTGACTCGACAGTGGTTCTCGCCTGGTTGAGCAGCCACCCCAGCCGCTGGAAGACATTCGTAGGTAACAGAGTGTCCGAAATACTTACCATTATGGAAAACAACCAGTGGTCGCACGTCCAGTCCAGTGATAATCCTGCAGATTGCGCGTCGCGCGGCGTGAATCCTTCTGAGTGCGCCGACCTCGAATTGTGGACACAGGGTCCTAATTGGCTGAAAAATAAAGAAATTAATTATAGTAGAAAGGAAATTAAAGAAACTAACTTAGAGGAAAGAAAATCATTAGTAGCATGCAACACAGTAGTGAAAGAAACAAGTGAGGATTCTATAATTGCAAAATATTCGTCTCTTAGAAAACTGACCAGAGTAATAGCTTATTGTAAAAGGTTCTTAAAGTTTAAAAATAAAAATTATACTACGAAATTCAATAATTATCTAACTCATTCTGAAATTCAAGGGGCACTACTTACCTGCATTAAACTATGTCAAAGGGAAAATTTTGAATCGGAGATAGATAGTTTAAAAACTAAAGGAGAAATAAATAAAAAAGGGGTACTTACCTCGCTCAATCCTTACTTGGATCAAGAACAGATTTTGAGAGTTGGTGGTAGGTTACACAGGGCGAACCTTCACGAAGACTCGAAGCATCCAATAATTCTTCCTCAAAAGTCGGATTTGACCCACCTCCTGGTAGCTGACGCTCATGAGAGCACTTTGCACGGTGGGCCTCAGTTAGTTCTTAATTATATACGATCCAAATATTGGATAATAAATGCAAAAAGTATCGTCAGGCAATACGTGCGCAAATGCGTAATTTGCATACGTCATTCCGCTCAGTCTGTACATCCTTTAATGGGGTCATTGCCCTCTGCTAGGGTAAATGCTGGCCGACCTTTCTTTAGAAGTGGCGTGGACTACGCAGGACCTATTAGCATCCGTCCTACTAAGGGTCGCGGTTATCACTCCACCAAAGGTTACATATGTTTGTTCGTGTGTATGGCCACTCGGGCCATACACTTAGAAGTCGTCAGTGACATGACATCCCAAGCCTTTATAGCTGCCTTTAAGCGTTTTATAGCGAGGAGAGGCCATTGCGGTGAGATGTGGAGCGATAATGGCACTACCTTTGTCGGAGCTAACAAAGAACTGAAGGCGTTGTTCAACCACGAAAGGTCCGGTGTAGCTACTGATATTGCCGATTGGTTGGCGACCAACGGAACAACTTGGGGCTTCATTCCACCTCACTCTCCGAACTTCGGGGGGCTTTGGGAGGCTGGAGTGAAGTCAACCAAACACCATCTCAAAAGAGTGGTTGGTACAAGCACACTCACCTTTGAGGAATTGACGACAGTGCTTGCCCAAATAGAAGCCTGTCTAAACTCCAGGCCTATTTCCACCATCAGCACAAATCCAGAGGATCCATGCCCATTAACGCCAGGTCATTTTTTAGTAGGCGAGCCTTTGCTTCTCGTACCCGAACTTAATTTTGAAAATTCTAATATTGGTACTTTGAGAAGATGGCAGTTGACTCAACGCATGGTGCAGGACTTCTGGCGTAGGTGGTCGCGAGAATATCTGGTTCAATTTCACCAAAGGAACAAATGGGCACATCAAACCGTAGAACCGAACTTGGGTGACGTAGTGTTGGTTATGGAAGATGATCTTCCACCTGCAAGATGGCTTCACGGTCTTATTACAGAAAAGCATACTGGCTCGGATAAAATCACAAGAGTGGTTACATTGCGCTGTAAAGGTTCTACGATTAAAAGACCTGTGTCGAAATTAATTGTACTTCCTATCACCTCATAAATGCGTACCTAGTATTTATATGTTTTTATTTTTTTAAATCAATGTTAAGTATTAATTAATTGTTGCATAAGTTGCATTTAAGTTTAACATTAAGATTTTGTTTAGTTGTTTTTTTTTTTTTTATTGTTCACATACAGTCCACTATTGTTTTCACTTCCCCCCAAATCATGTGTTCTATTGTGGTGGGCGGTCAGTTAACTTTGATATATTTAACCCTAGTTCTGGACACTCTGTCCATAGTGGGCGGGATGTTCGATTGCGAGTTTTACCCCAAGCTCGATAGATGGCGTTGTACGATTTCGTCACATTTCTGAATCGCGGTGTCGAGATTCTCCGCTCATATTACATAGTGATAGAACAAAATAAATTTTTTGTACTTGCTTTGGAAACAGATTGTTTTATTTTATATCAGTCAGTCCCCGGGAAGTTGTCGAGTGCCGAACACTAGGAATAATTGTAAATAACCGACCCGATTCTGTATCTCCATTTTCACAGCTTCGGTCATCCTCGTCCAGACCGCAGTCTTCATATTCCTGGACATCATTGACTAGGCCTGCATCAGCGCAGCTCTGGTCATCATCGTCCTCCTTAGAAAAAAATATTATTTGATTATCCTCGCTCACATTATTTTCGGACTGTTCATCCGCCTCGGACACAACGTCCGGCCTCTCAAGATTATAAAAACACTGATTGATTCTATGCTTGCAAGACACACACTTGCATGGGAATTCTCTCCTAAGCTCCGCGCATAGCGTGTCAAATTCCATCTCATACTGGAATGTATATTTAAAAAAATAATGCGCAGCTCCTTTTAACCAGACACCAAGAATTAACGAATAATCGCTTTTTCGCCACCCCTTGGCAATGGCCATCGACACAAACTCGTCGATAAATTCTTCGAGGCACACTTCATACGTGTGTCCCGAAAAGTATCGCATTTTCCTCTTTTAATATTATTTAACACTTAAATAAAAATGGAACCACTCAGCTTGGAGTATACTCCTCTTATCCTGATGCTGTCACTGCATCAGTCCTCAGTTTGTCCACCGCACACCGTTACCGTTGCCGTCACTCTTACATACGGCGTTCTTTCCCGGCGCTCGCCGCCACTTATAGGGACCTGGAGCAGCTTCTCTTGGTGCTGGTCCCTGGAGATTCCTTTTAGGTTCCTGGGGGTTTGTTTACTCGCTCGCGGTGCGAGAGGGTGGTGTATAAGAGTGACTGCTTATGTGTGATGTGTTATAAAAGAAAGAGAACTGGAATATTAATATGTTATATTGAATAATGAATTTAATACATGTGCCCTCTTCGTGCGGGCTAGGTGAAGTCTCCCTATAAACTAAAATCTTCTTTTTATCTAAATTCTCAATTGGCGTTTCAAGAGTTTCTAGAAAGTTCCAAACTTCTAACGTGCCAGTCTTTACCATAAGGTTGCCAACATAAGGTCGTCACAATACTTATTCAAGTTGCTTTTTTTTTTACCTCTTTTGATCCCATCCTATTTTTTTTTTTTGTAATATTTTTTGTGATGTCGATGTCTCCTGGTAGTGCGTGAATCTATACTGCTCGGAAATTTTACTACTTCACGTTTCTGGTCTCCTGGTAATTTGTAAATATCTACATCTTCTAATACCAGCTTCGGAATATGTTTTGTGCTTCTGATCTCCTGGTAGGTTATGAATGTATACCGCTCTGGATTCCAGCCCCTTCCTTGGTAGTTTGAGAATCTATACCGCTTGATTCTAGCCCCAAAAATACTGATTCACGACTCTGGTCTCCCCGTAGTTTTAGAATCTATACCTCTCATGATTCCAGCCCCGGAAACACTTTTTCGTTAATCCTGATCTCCCGGTAGTTTATGAGTCTTTATGGCTCATGATTTCAGTCCTAGAATACTTCTCAAGTTTCTGGTCTCCTGGTCATTTGTGAATCTGTATCTCTCGTAATACCAGCCTCAGAATATATTTTGTGATTCTGATCTCCTGGTAGGTTGTTAATCTATACCGCTCAGGATTTAAACCCCGGAAACATTTCTTCTTGATTTTGGTCTCCTGGTGGTTTGTGAAGCTATACAGTTTAGGATTGTAGCCCCAAAAATACCTCTTCATGATTCTGGTCTCCTGGTACTTTGTTAGTCTTTACCGGTCATGATTTCAGCCCTGGAAATACTTCTCATGTTTCTGGTCTCCTGGTACTTCGTGAGCGTGTTCACTCGTTCAGCCCGTCTCTGATTTTCTACTTCCACCTCAACCTTCGCTAAGTCTTGTCATTTACCGGGATAAAAAGTAGCCTATGTGTTAATCCAGGCTATGACCTACATGTGTGCAAAATTTCATTCAAATCTCTTCAGCCATTTTTGCGTTACCTTCAGCCAAACATACAAACATACAAACAAACAAACATACAAACTTTCGCATCCTACTAATATTATAAATGCGAAAGTTTGTATGTTTGTTTGAACAAACAAACATACAAACTTTCGCATCCTACTAATATTATAAATGCGAAAGTTTGTATGTTTGTTTGTTTGTATGTTTGGCTGAAGGTAACGCCAAAATGGCTGAAGAGATTTGAATGAAATTTTGCACACAGGTAGGTCATAGCCTGGATTAACACATAGGCTACTTTTTATCCCGGTAAATGACAAGACTTAGCGAAGGCTGAGGTGGACTTATTCATGACTCTGGTCTCCTGGTACAAGTAGCGGCACGAAACTTTAGCGCTGACCGTTATTGCGCAGAAGTAAAAATTAAGGTACCTGAGGGGGGCTAGAGGGATGAAGGGCGAGCGTGCGTAGCGCCAATTGGCTCTACAGTCGCATTCTGTTCCCCGCGCGCCAAATGCGCAGCAATTATCGTTCAGCGCTAGACTTACGTGCCGCTACTTGTAATTTATGAATCTCTACCCTATTTATAACCAAATAATTAAAAAAAAAAATTCTTTAAGCCTCAGAATATATTTTGTGATTCTGATCTCCTCGTAGGTTGTAAATCTATACCGCTCAGGATTCAAGCCCCGGAAACACTTCTTCTTCTTGATTCTGGGCTCCTGGTGGGGTGTGTGAAGCTATACAGCTTAGGATTGTAGCCCCGAAAATACGTATTCATGATTCTGGTCTCCTGGTACTTTGTGAGTCTTTACCGGTCATGTTTTCAGCACTGGAAATACTTCTCATTTTTCTGGTCTCCTGGTAATTTGTAAATCTCTACCTCTCCTAATACCAGCCTCGGAATATGTTTTGTGATTCTGATCTCCTGGTAGTTTGTGAATCTACACCGTTTAGGATTATAGCCCCGGAAATACTTCTTCTTGATTCTGGTATCCTAGTGGTTTGTGAAGCTATACAGCTTAGGAATTGTATCCCCGAAAACACCTATTCATGATTCTGGTCTCCTGGTACTTTGTGAGTCTTTATCTCTCATGATTTCAGCCCTGGAAATAATTCTCATGTTTCTGGTGTCCTAATACTTTTTGAGCGTGTGCGCTCGTTCAGCCTGACCTTGGATTTCTACTTCCACCTCAGCCTTCGCTAAGTCTTATCATTTACCGGGATAAAAAGTAGCCTATGTGTTAATCCAGGTTATGACCTACATGTGTGCAAAATTTAATTGTAATCCCTTCAGCCGTTTTTGCGATACCTTCAGCCAAACATACAAACATACAAACTTTCGCATTTATAATATTAGTAGGATTTATTTAACTTTATGTACATACTATTTACATTTTTAAATATTCAAATATAAAAACATTAAAAAAAAAAAATAATAGCCCACCGGTAACGGGATAGGGTACAAGCTACCAGTGGTCAGGGCTCCTGAGAAAGGAATCTCCTAACAATACGCGCCGTGTCCAGGAGTACCGCTTTCTGTATCAAGCCCTTGATCCAGCCGCCCAACGAGAGCCTCCTGAGATGTTGATCGAGGCTCTTGGCTATTAAGCCATTGGCCGTCACGACTATCGGCACAATGACTGCTGTATCCACCTCCCACATGTCGACAACCTCGCGAGCCAGATCAAGATACTTTGTTTTTTTATCTTTCTCAGCCTTCACGAGGTTCTCGTCAAGAGGGACAGCTATATCAACAATCATTGTGCGACGCTCTTGTCGATCTATCACCACTTTGTCAGGCTTAGTGGCAACAATAGTCCTATCAGTGATGATAGATCGATCCCAATACAACGTGATATTGCCATTTTCGAGAACTGGGTCGGGCTCATACTTATAGTACGGTACTTCAGATTCCACAAGATTGTATTTAAGAGCAAGTTGCTGGTGGATAATCCTGGCTACAAGGTTGTGTCTGTGCAAATAGTCTCCGTTAGCTAGACGAGAACAACCAGAAATAATGTGTCGGATTGATTCCCCGGGCCGGTGGCATGCCCGACAGATGTCAACCGTACCGTCCTTCACAATATATTTCCGGTAGTTATTCGTCATCATAACTTCGTCCATAATCGCACAGACAAGACCTTCGGTTTCCCCGAATAGGTCACCAAAGCGCAGCCAGGATACGGACATTATTATTATTTCGTATATTTATTTTTACACATATTATTTACATTTTTAAATATTTTTAAAAGAAAACATATAAAAAAAAATTAAAAATATAAAAAATAGTAGTCCACCAGTATCGGGAGCAGGGTCCAAGCTACCGGTGGTTAGGGCTCCAGAGACAGGAACCTCCTCACAATGCGAGCCGTATCAAGGAGTACTGCCTTCTGAATCAGGCCCTTGATCCAACCGCGCAACGACAGCTTCGACAGGTGGTCGTCGAGGCTTTTGGCCATCAGGCCATTGGCGGTATTATTATTATTATTATTGTACCTAAAACTAGGCTCAAGAAAAAAATAGGTGGTTCGTTTAGATGCCAATGTATACGTTTCTATAATAAACTTCCTAGCCAAACTCAAGAACTAAGCATAAGTAAATTGAAATCATTTATTAAACGTAAGCTATGCCAGAAAGTTTTTTACACAATTAATGACTTTCTTGAGGACAAATAGGCGTGGGATTGAGCTGCTTCAATGATATACATGAGCCATTGTTTTCATAAATATGTACTACTTACTGATGAAATTTTTTTATAATTTTTTTTTTAATATTCGTTTTTGACATGAATACTTGTATAGTATTATATTATATTTTTTATTGACATTTTATTATTATTTTTTTTTTTGACTGAATACTTTGTTAAGTATTATATTTATTTTTTTGTTGATATATTATTATTAGTATTTTGTTTGACACGAATATTTACTTTGTAAAGTATTAAATTTTTGTTTTTTTTGATTACTTAATTATTGTAAATGTGAGGACTATTTGGGTTATTATTATTATTTTCTCCTCCTTTTTACAGTAATTTTTAACGTTGTCTGACAGTTTGAGTACTTTTGCGGCCTACCCAAATGTCTTTTCTTTGGTATTGCTCGTCAAGTCATTGAGCTCCTTAGTGGTTTTAAGTTGAGCTATTCGACTATTGACAAATGCTTGCACTGACTGGACAGGTCCACTCAAATATGTGTGGTTCTTTCTTCAAAAGACCACTACAGACACTAAGCTGCATGGTCCTCATATAGAATATAGAATAATGTGAATGCGAGAACTATGTATGTCGTTATATTCATGTAGATTTTATGATTGTCTGGCAGTTTGAGTATTTTTGCGGCCTACCCAAATATCCTTACTTTGGTATTGTTCGTCGGTTCGTTGAGCTCCTCAAAGTTCTGAGTTGAGCTTCGCGATGACTGACAAATGCTTGCACTGTCTGGACAGATCCACTCGAATTTGTGTGTTGCTTTCTTCAAAAAGCTCATCCCAGACAGGTACATGGTTCTCATATGATTTAACCAGTACACATTGTATGGATTTGAACACTTTAAAAGAGACTTTGACCTCTGAGTTTGTTTCGGTGTTTCTTCTCAGGGTAGTCAGCTAGGAAACACCGGCCTCATCTAGCTTAAACTGACAAAAAACATTGACGTGTAAAAGTGTTCCTTGTAACCTATTTACTGAATAAACATCATTTATCATTTATTTATCATAATCAAAAATTGTTTGTACGAACGACAAGTTACACGACCGAGTTTTGATCACAGAATTTACGTGAACCAAATTTCAATTCAATAGGTCCAGTAGATTCGGAGCAAATTGTCTGTGTAGGACGGCAGACATACACACGAGTGATCCTATATGCCTACCATGGCTGCCGGGACTTTTGGAACCCCAAAAAAATCTAAAGATGCCTTTAGCCCTCTTGGGTTCGCTCCAACTTTCTATCGTTTATATGAAAGTACCTAACGGATAGATCGTCCCTTTGTTATTTACTAACTTCTGATGGCGGCTTCGCCTGCGTGATAATTGGAAATTATTACAAGAGAAAAACTCCCAGGATAAAAAGTGTGTCCTATTCCAGGATATGTTCAACCTGTGTGCCAAGTTCCATCTAAATTCGTTTAACCGTTTAAGATGAAGAGGTAATAAACAGACGGACAAAACAGAGTTACTTTCACTTTAAATATTAGGATTTATTATCAAAAACTAGAAAAAACAAAACCAGAAACACCGACAGCCGAAATTAAAGTTATTTTGCACTTTTTTGTTTTTTTTTTTGGAAGTCGGTTCTATTTTTGTGAACAAGTTTTTATTTTTCACTTTTTAGTGGTTTTTGCCCATGAAATTGTGTTAATAAACTTTTGCAGTACTCGCGAGTAATTTGCTGTTAGTTATCGAAGAGTTCCACTGCCTATCTCCGAAGATCTTCATCACATCCTAATGTTTTAGCAAACATACATACATATATACATACATACGGGACAAATACAGACTCCTTTTTGAAGTCGGTTAAATATATCTCCCATTTGCAGATATTTGCCGTCACGAAAATTTAAATGGAATGACACATATTTGCAAATGAAGATATACTCATGAATATCTAACGAATTGAATGAGTTCATATTCGTATTCAATAATACTGACGTATTCCCGGTATAACTGACATGTTCCTTGATATGAAAACGTAGATACCAAGCATACCATTTTCATGATAATAATACCTACATAATAATAAATTGTGAGCAGTGGTGGCCCAGTGGTAATGGCCGCGACTTACAAGTTGTAGGTCGTGAGTTCAAACCCAGGCAGGCATTTACTTTGTGTAAATGATTCCATAACAATTGCTCTCAAAACGGTGAAGGAAAACATCGTGAGGAAACCGTTATGTCCTAGAAACAAAAAATCGAAGACATGGTACATTCACCAACCCGCATTGGGCCCGCGTTGTGGATATCGGCCCACACCCTCTCACATAGAGGAGGCCTCTGCCCCAACAGTAGGGGTATTAATAATTTTTAGTAATTTAATTATTTATTTATTTTTTCACCAAAAATAATACAATGGATTACATAATACACTTATAGGCTAGTACTTAACCCAGTTGTTGTTGTGAATTTTTTTTATCTCGTATCACAGTATTTTTTTAGTATTGTTACCTTGATGCATATAATACCCCACCGATGTATCTCTACGTTGACGTCGTGGTGGGGGCTTGCGTGCTCTGAGCCCTGGGTCTGTTGCGGCGGAGTTTACTTTGTCGAGACAGGCCTAGGGCTAGGAGCCGGACCAAGAGAGATACGATCCACGGAATAGAAAAGACAAATGGAGGTGCCCGCGCGGCTAGCCGGCGCGTGTCGCGGTTGTGCGGAGGGAGTGTGGAGTGGTGGCAGCCTTCGTCGGTTGTAGTGGGTCTTAAAATTTTGTATGGGCAGCAAATAGGCTTTTCGTCAAAATTGAATTTGTTGTTCGTGCGGGGTTGAGGCTTATTGCAGCTGGTGGGGTTGTTATTGTTTTGCATATTTTTCCGCATGACTGTGGCGCGCTGGGTGGCTGCGTGGGCGCTTCAGCTTGTTTTTTCTATTCCGTGGATACAATCCAAGTCAAGGTTGCACATGCCGAAGGCTGCATGGCTAGGGGAATGCGCTAGTCGCTAGTGTGCAAACTCTGAACAATAGGGGACCTCCAGTTTTAGTTACCCTTGCCACAGTGAACGCAGGGCTCTGCTGTGGTCGACTTCTTAAGTCCCTAGCTACTCGTGGGAACATCATGAATACTAGATCTAAAACTAGAAAACTACTTCTGGCAAGTATGCCTCAGATAGATGACGAAACTTTGCAACTCTGTTCGTCATCTTCCTCAACTCTTTTTCCATCAATCCCATCATCATCACAATCTTTCTGCGTCACTCCGACGCCATCATCATCTTCAATACAGTCAGCGGATGTTGTACTGGAGACAAATTTTGTCGACGATACTGTACCCACTGCTTGGACTGCAACAAGTCGTAGGAAATGGAGTATTGAAATGAATAAATTCATCCTACGCACCTATCTTCATCTAACTAACGTGGACACAGACAAAAATGCATATCTTCCATCACTTCATACAAAGTTCTTAGAAAAATACCTGCAAATGCAAGTAAACCAACAAAGGATAGGTAACCAGCGTAGAGCCATAGTGCAAAAGAAATCGTTACCACAAGACACAATTGATCAAATTTATGAAGAAGTCAGGGCCGAACTACGAATGGTTCACAATGAGATACAGCAACACTCCACACAATCTAACACACAGTTCAGGCAGCGCATGAGATGAGCAAACGAATATAATGAGGCAATAATTAAAATTTATTATACTGCCACGCAATTAGAAACAAATAAAACAGCCTATAGAAAACCTTTACGTGAAGAATTTATAAACATATTTCCAGAACTAACACATATAACAGAGCAAAGATTATCTGATCAGGTGAGAGCGATTATAAATAACGGATATATAGACACCAACAGGTTAGAAGAAATTAAAAACCAGATAGCTGTAGAATTAGGTGTTAATAACACCAATACTCAAAATATTGAACCTACGAATAGCGATAATTTGAACACACAATCTCAGACCTAGCTAGAGCTAACGCCAGCAAATGCAAACTTCTATGACACACCTTCAAATACCCTCACAACAAACGTATTCTTAAATAACAGTACTGGTGCAGATATCGTTCTTGAATCTATAGTTACAGAAGAAGACAATAATTTTTTGAACAACATAAATAATTCTCCATCTGAAATTATGCAAAACAATATTGATTCTATCTCAGAAAATAGCACAAAAATAGAAGCCACATTTCAACAAGCTCTTCAAAGTTTTAATGACACACACCAAGCATACATTCCCAAGCAGAAGACATCTAGAAAATTTTCTGCCGTAGTAACATACATAAATACTGCCATACTTCCTAAGCACGTTAATGTCGATACTGAGTTAATTAAATTACAGACTATAATTTACTGTGCAGCATGGACTATATGCAACGGAGCTAAAATATTAGACTCGATACAAAATGAACGCCGCACATTTAAACAGAGAACACCAAAATGGCAAATAAGGTTAGAAAAGAAAATCGAAAATTTAGGAACTAATATAGGCAGTAGAAGTCAAAAATTAGTAGTTGCAGTAGAACAAATAAAGATAAAATATCAATTACACGCTCAACACGAAAATTCTAACACACAACTAGAACACTTTCTGGATACTGTAAAACAAAAATTGAGCGCAGCATCCAGTAGACTTAAAAGATACATAACATGCACTAATAGCAAAGTACAAAACACAAAATTTAAAAATAATGAAAAAATATTTTATAGGAACCTTGCATCTAATAACAGAGACACCACTAACCAAAGTTTAGAGACACCTTCATCAGAATCACTACGAGAATTTTGGGCCAATATTTGGGGAAATCCAGTGTACCATAATAATCGCGCAGACTGGGTCAATGATACAGCAACAGAAATTTCAGAGATGGAATTTGAGCTTATACTTATAGACTCATTTATAGAAGTCATCAATCGTACACACAACTGGAAATCGCCAGGTACTGATAACATTCACAACTACTGGTATAAGAAATTCTCTAGCATACACCCTTCCTTATATAACCATTTAAATACATTCATACAATCACCACATTTGCTTCCAACATACATCACACACGGAGTAACATATATGATACCTAAAGATATAAACAACTCTTTAAACCCAGCAAAATATCGACCAATTACTTGTCTACAAACTTTATACAAAATCTTAACAGCCTGCGTAAGCGAAGTAGTATATAATCATTTAACAAAAAATAATATTCTAGCAGAACAGCAAAAGGGATGTCGTAAGAATAGCTAAGGATGTAAAGAGCAACTTACCATCGACGCGATACCTATGAACAGCGCTGTTAAAAGTAGAAAGGATATTCATACTATGTTTATCGACTATCAAAAAGCTTTCGATTCAATTCCGCATAGTTGGTTATTACACGTCCTAAACTTATACAAAATTCACCCAACACTTAAGCAATTCTTAGAAACGTCTATGCAGAACTGGCAAACTGTACTTAAAATTAATTCATCCTCGACTGCTGTAGCTACTGAACCAATCTGTATTAAACGTGGAATTTTTCAAGGAGACGCTCTAAGTCCTTTGTGGATTTGCATGGCACTCAATCCACTGTCACACTTGCTAGATAAAACAGACGTAGGATTCACACTAGCAAACAATAATACACAATACAAATTAACACAACTGATGTACATGTATGACATAAAGTTATATGCAGCAGACAAGGAAACACTTTTCAAACTAGCTGATACAACACAGCTATTTTCTGATGATATTTGTATGTCATTCGGAGTAGATAAGTGCAGTCTTGTCTGTTGTAAAAGGTAAAATAAAAATAATAGTTACACTCTCGGATCTGATGAATCGATAGAGCCAATGGACGAACAGAGTACTTACAAGTACTTAGGTTTTAAACAGTCCAGACAGATATAGCAAAAACTGTCAAAACAAGAACTGCTCAAAATTCTCACACCGCCTCAACCTTATCTTAAAAAGTAACCTTAATTCTAAAAACACGATTAAAGCCATCAACACATTTGCAATACCTATTCTCACATACTATTTCGAAATTATACAATGGTCAAAGACTGATATTAAAAGATTACAGCGCACTGTCCACGCACTCCTTACTAAGCATAGAAAACACCATCCAAAATCATGTATACAACGACTTACACTGCCACGCCAGGAAGGAGGAAGAGGACTGATAGACATACACAATTTACACAATAAACAGATACTGGTGTGGCGAGTTGCCGCCACTCTGCAAGTTGGGTGGGGTTGGTATCACGTCGCGTGTGTGTCTCGCTTTAATTTGTCAGACAGTCGAGTGTGCAACCGGCTTTACGCGAGCTATAGACAATTTAAAATGCAGCAATCGACGGGAACCATAGATACGTCAGTGTGTGTCTAACGCCGCGAGGCAGAGCGCGCATCTCACCGCAGACTAAATTAATGTCTTGTTAATATCGTCCCCGCAAATACGCTAAAATCCCGAGTAAATCCCGTAAACGTTGGGGAGCCTCCGGGAATAATAAATAACCCATATTTACCGCGTCCGTTAACCAGTGAACAGCCAGGAGGGTTGGTGTGAAGAGAACGAGTGGCCACTCGTCGTCGTCAAGTCGACGTGCAACCATCGAGAACAGCCCGGAAAGTCAGGTACCACTTGTTTTTCGCAAATTGTGAGTAGGGCCACATGCGCCGTCTACTGCCAACCACTCCTAACTTGAAGTTATACGGACAAATATAGGCAATTTTGGGCCAGCATTAAATCCAAGTGACTGGCAGTAACACTGTCCTTCATCCTGCAGAGAACCACGGCTATTTACACGCCTGGGCAACTCCATCAGATGGTCCTTCGAGCCGGATAGGCATCAGTAAAATTCAGTACAAATTAAGTACAAGTCATTACAGTAGGTAGGCACATAACTTTATTAGTGCCCCAAAATGGCGTTCCGCAAGCAAGAAGCTAAATTGGCTCAGCTTACCGCTAAAAAACAAATGATTTTTGAGCGAGTTAATCGCATATATAATTATTTCAGAAACATCTCGAACTTTGATTCACGTTCAAATGAGACATTCTTAGCGCAGTCGGAAACAATTACTGAGCAATATAACAAATTTGAGGAAATAGTAGAACAAATGAATGAATTGCAATTCGAAATCGACCAAACCGCACCAGACTATTCGAGTCTATATTCTATTGAAGACTTATATTCTAATATTAAATATAAACGTAATCTCATACTTTCGAAAAACGAAACATCGAAACACAAAGTGGGTACTCGGATAAAATTACCGCCCATAGATTTGCCAACGTTTGATGGTAAAGCGGAAAATTGGCCCATATTTTATGAAATGTTTCGAAGCAATGTTCATTTAAATACCGATCTGGTTGACTCGCAGCGTGTCCAGTACTTGATCAGTAAATTGACTCATGATGCCTTGAAGCTGACCGCGGGCATTGTTCCTACAGGTGATACATACAACGTTATGTGGAACAGTCTCGTAAAAAGGTATCAAGATAAGCGTAGTTTAGGGATTCATTATCTCAATAATATACTGGACATTAAACAATGCGCCGGAAATGCCGCGAGCCTCAATACTTTTGTGGAACGATATTCAGCGTCCGTCGCAGCCTTGAAGCAGTTAGACATTCCAGACTTACTGGATTTTGTTTTATTACACTGTGGTTTAAGAAAGGTTGACGCGCAAACTGTCTTACAGTTTGAATCACGTGTGAGTGAAAAAGAATTACCTTCCTATGCTGAGTTTATAACATTCATGCAAGAATATGTTAAGGTACTACAACGCTCATACGGTAATAATTTACAGACGGAACCGCGCGCTAAGTCTAGTTCAGTTAATCATCAAACAAAAAATAACACCGCTAAGTCATTCGTGTCGCGTAATGAACCGGTTTCGAATGGCAAATGTACGTTGTGCGATAAGGATGACGTACGACATCAGCTGTTCTATTGCCCGCAGTTTAAAAATATTAGAACACCGCTTGCACGTTTTGAATTTATTAAAGCTAAACGTGGCTGTATAAACTGTTTAAGTCTATCCCATTCTTTGGTTAAATGTAAGTCACGTAACGTTTGTAAAATTTGTAAGAAGAACCACCATTCTCTCTTACATTTCCGAGAAAAACATGAGTCATTATCGCCCGAGCCGCAAGCGCCTACTAAGGATACATCTGTTTCGCTCACTACAGCTGTTAAAACTGGGTCAACCATTTTGCTAGCGACCGCGCAGTTATATGCATACTATAGCGACATCAGAGATAAGGAGGTGGTTCGGTGCCTACTAGATAACGGATCGCAAAATAATTTAATTACTGTGGCCTGTTGTAAACGTTTGAACTTACCCATAATTAAATTACGCAATTCATTTTTACAAGGTGTTGGAATGTCATCGAAACCAGTACACGGTTTTATTCATCTCAACATAGAATCTCGGTTTGATCCTCATACGAAGTTTTCGATACAAGCGTTAGTTGTTGATTGTATTACAGATAGACTTCCCGCGAAATTAATTAGATTACATAACAATGATAACATGTCATACTTAAATAGCTTACCGCTCGACGACTCGCTCTGGAATGTTCCGAGCGGAATAGATCTTGTGCTTGGAGCACAATTGTTCCCCTTTATTTACCTGGGAGACAGGGTCAACACAGGCACCCGCGCACCCCCTGCTGTACTGACTAGCTTCGGTTATGTACTTATGGGTGATATTGATTGTTGTAGTAGTGATGTGACACACATTACATCTTCGTTTACCGCGCAGGCCGACATTGAGGTCGGGTCAAGTTTGCATAAGTTTGAGCTAGAGGAAATTCCACCCGCCGCCACCGCCGCGCCGCGCCGCGCCGCGCCGCGTTCCGTTATTGGTCCGCACGAATTAGAGTGTGAAAATAATTTTAATTCTTCAGTCTTATTTGAAGACGGCAGATACTTTGTCGATCTGCCTTTTGCGCGCTCACCCGGTGGGCTAGGTAGCTCGCACGGTTACGCCCCTAGGCGCTTGCTTGCGCTCGAGCGTAAGTTAATGACCCTACGCGAGAATTATAATAAAACTATCGCGGATTATATAACTCACTCGAGGTTGTCGCTCAATGACATTTTGCATGTCGGACCTAATTTGCAAGCAGACTTGTTTTTGTTATTACTTGATTTTCGTACATTCCCTGTCGCGATGACAGCGGATATAAAACAAATGTTCTTACGTATCGGTGTAAGAGAGCACCACCGCAAATATTTACGAATCTTGTATCGTTTTAGCAAAGGTGAGCCTATTTGCACCTTTCATTTTAACCGCGTTCCCTTCGGACTAAAACCTAGTCCTTATTTAGCGATGCGCACATTGCGTAACTTGGCGTGTGAGCAAAGCGACCGCTTTCCTGAGGCTTCTAAATTGGTAGAAACTCAGTTTTACATGGACGACTACGTCTACTCTGTTTCGGACGAACAGACAGCTATGCGTCTATCCCGCGATTTAATTGATTTAATGAAGGTAGGTTCCTTTGACTTAGCCAAATGGGCTACCAATTCACCCGCTTTATTAGAGATTCTCCCAGAGTCTCACCGCTTACCAGTTAATTTTTCTGGCATGGATAATGATGTCCATAATTTCAAAATCCTTGGATTAACCTGGGAACGCGCTGATGATTATTTTTCTTTGACAACAATCGCCGCTTTACTTCTATCTAAACTTGTTCGTGTAGTCAAGGAGAAACTTTCCGCTCGTGTACCTATTACAGGTGTCCACGCTTTCTCGGACTCCACCATAGCTCTCTCGTGGATCCACTCATCTCCCCATAGATGGTCTATTTTTGTCAGCGGTTGCATTGCTCAAATACAGGAAAACTTGTGTCATGCTCCGCAGCAGAACCACTTTGACTACATTATGTAAAAAATACAGGATAGAATGTAGATAATGTCTATATTTTTGTAGCTAAATATCAAAAATTGTATATTGTTAGTTTCTTGGAAAATCTCAATTCAAAGTGGTCATGCTACAGAGCATACTCTCCAGCAGAACCACTTTAAAATAACGGTTATTTCACGCTGATTATGCTCAGGTCATAATATAAACAAATGTATATTTATTGTATATCAAGATAACATCAACAATTTTAGATAAATACTTAGTGATTTTTAGTAACATGTAAATGTTTTATTGGAATGCGCCTGCCATGAATTTCTTAGCAAATAACACGATTAATATATATGTATATGTCTTTACGATAAATAAATTAATAAATTGTATATTAAGATAATAAAATTTACAATTAATTAATAATTAATTTTTAATATCGTTTATCTCTATACTTGCTACCCATCAAAAGACGAGGAATTTAATACACTGCCATCTCGTATATTTCTTAGAAAGCTTTTTTATTTTTTCCCTAGACGTTTCACTGGCGTAGTAAGTAGGTATGTTACGTTTATACGTACTTCTCTATATCTGTTTGAACAAGTATTATTTTCCTGTAATGCATATGTCATAGTAAATAATTAATCTGATTCACGTTTTACATTATTACTTTTAATATCCCCTTGAGCGCCGACTGTACATACGTCTGTACAACTTGAATGACCTTGAAAAAATCTTAAATTTCGTTTTGTACACACGTTTGTACGAATTTTTTTGTCCGAAAATTTTTGTTTCTATAACTTTGTTTTTTCTAGAAAAATCCCGAAAAAGTTTTTTTTTATTATTTTTTTGGTGATTTACGTAAAAACGCGCAATTACGTAATAATAATACCCCCCTACGCGTGAGGGGATTATGTTACTCATGTACAAAAATATGGTTATACACTTGAACACTTATAGCTTTTGAATCCATTTTCTTCCACCAGCCAGTGTTGCGTCAGTGTCGTGGCCAGTCACGTGACTCATGTCACTCTAAACCACTAACGCCATCTCTAATGTCTTTTGAAAACTAAACACAAAAGCGCCGTCATAATATATATTAATCGTGTTATTTGCTAAGAAATTCATGGCAGGCGCATTCCAATAAAACATTTACATGTTACTAAAAATCACTAAGTATTTATCTAAAATTGTTGATGTTATCTTGATATACAATAAATATACATTTGTTTATATTATGACCTGAGCATAATCAGCGTGAAATAACCGTTATTTTAAAGTGGTTCTGCTGGAGAGTATGCTCTGTAGCATGACCACTTTGAATTGAGATTTTCCAAGGAACTACCAATATACAATTTTTGATATTTAGCTACAAAAATATAGACATTATCTACATTCTATCCTGTAATTTTTACATAATGTAGTCAAAGTGGTTCTGCTGCGGAGCATGACACGAAAACTTACCTGCCGTCGGATTTAATAAGACACTCGTTGTGGTGGAACGGCCCCACATGGCTCCATCAGCCCATGAGCGAGTGGCCTTTAAAGTTCTCTCCTGCTCAATGTGAAACATTGCCGGAGTTTAAATCAAAGGTTTTTCTTGTAGAAACTTCGAATACTGAACCGCGTATTTTAGATACTATAGCTGACCGTGTTTGCTCATGGAATAAACTGTTACGTGTATTTATGTACATTCTTAAATTTACAAACAGACTACATAGTCATAGTTCTGTTAAAAACCTAAACAACCGCAAAAGGCTCTTGGATCAACTTGTGTTATCCTACTGGAATAAATGGCGAATTGAGTACTTGCACACGCTGCAAGTTCGCCAGAAGTGGTGCACTCCCGGTCGCCCTATAGAGATAGGTACTGTCGTTCTCTTGGGTCAAGATAACGTACCTCCATTGACTTGGCCATTGGGTATCATAGAGGAAGTTTTTCCGGGATCGGATGGTGTAATTCGAGTCGCTTCAATAAAAACCGCGTCAGGCACGTATAAACGTCCTGTCACTAAGTTGTATCCTTTGCCAACTCAATAGATTATTATTACTACGTAATTTAGTTTAATTTAGTTTAGGGTTCATCTTATACGTTCCAATGGTACGCCATTACATAGTTGTAATTTAGTTTATTCGACTTACCATAGTCAAGTCGAACCGCAATTCATTCTTAGGACACTGATAATTATTTTTCCCGAGCATTATATCAATGCGATGGTGTTTCGGACTGCTGCTTGGATTTCCCTCAAAGCTCTTCAACAAGTTAATGCTTACATATCATCACCGCTTCTTGAACCTCACTCGCTCCGCATAGATTAGCAGCTTTTGAAAGCTCCTGGACCTTTCAAGGCGGGGAGCATGGTGTGGCGAGTTGCCGCCACTCTGCAAGTTGGGTGGGGTTGGTATCACGTCGCGTGTGTGTCTCGCTTTAATTTGTCAGACAGTCGAGTGTGCAACCGGCTTTACGCGAGCTATAGACAATTTAAAATGCAGCAATCGACGGGAACCATAGATACGTCAGTGTGTGTCTAACGCCGCGAGGCAGAGCGCGCATCTCACCGCAGACTAAATTAATGTCTTGTTAATATCGTCCCCGCAAATACGCTAAAATCCCGAGTAAATCCCGTAAACGTTGGGGAGCCTCCGGGAATAATAAATAACCCATATTTACCGCGTCCGTTAACCAATGAACAGCCAGGAGGGTTGGTGTGAAGAGAACGAGTGGCCACTCGTCGTCGTCAAGTCGACGTGCAACCATCGAGAACAGCCCGGAAAGTCAGGTACCACTTGTTTTACGCAAATTGTGAGTAGGGCCACATGCGCCGTCTACTGCCAACCACTCCTAACTTGAAGTTATACGGACAAATATAGGCAATTTTGGGCCAGCATTAAATCCAAGTGACTGGCAGTAACACTGTCCTTCATCCTGCAGAGAACCACGGCTATTTACACGCCTGGGCATCTCCAGATACATTCACTCAGATCATACTTCCATTACAAATCAGAAAACTCATTACTACACAAACAGGTATCGGAAACAGATAAAAAACTTACACCACTAAACTTCCAAAATAGGAACACGCAACTAAATGAACATATTGTAAGTACACAACAAAAAATAGCAGCATGGTCTGAAAAATCCCTTCATGGAAGACACCGAGCCTCTCTGAGCCACCCATACGTCGATAAAATAAAGTCGAACGAATGGCTAAAACGAGGCGAATTGTTTCCCGAGACTGAGGGTTTTATGCTAGCCATACAGGACCAAATAGTAGCCATTCGTAATTACAGAAAATACATCATGAAACACCAGAATCAGCCGACAGATTTGTGCAAACACTGCAACAATGCCTCCGAAACCATTCAACACATAACAGTCCAGGAGCATGTAAATCACTAGCACAAACCGATTATAAACACCGTCATGACCAAGTCGCAGCAATTATTCACTAACATTTAGCATACAAATACAAACTCGTAACTGAAATGATGCTGTTGAGTGCCAAGCTCCAGGTGTGCTGCTGGTGGTCTTGACTGGTAAATAAAACTGCCTGACTTCTAGTAAAAACTGTATTAATCTTAGGTAGGTACTGATTGTTAAAGATGGCCGTGTGCGCACGCTAAGGGTGTCGATGAGCGAGTGAGGCGACCACGTCAATCGCGGTGGGGGGTACGAAACCGCGGCGCGCGGTTGTGCTGGTGGCCCGATGTGACGTCAGAAACATATTCCCCGGGTTGAAGTATGAAGGCTTCAAGATGATGTTGAAGAGACAGGAAGAGGGCATAAGTTGTTATATGCACGCGTTATGATGCCCTTCTTCGTCAGGATATCGGCGACTCGACAATGTCCGTCAGACCCAGTCTTCACTGCAATCACTTTGCCCAGCAGCCACAGAAGAGGAGGAAGATGAGCGTCTCTAACTAAGACCATGGAGCCCGTTTTCAGGTTTTCCCCAGCTGTCTGCCATTTAGTTTTTTGCTGCAGGAGAGACACATACTCATTAGAGAAGCGCTGCCAAAAATGTTGTCTTAGTTTTTCAATGCGATCGAAGCGCTGAAGTCGCTGGATGTTGACATCTGTGATCTGAGGACGAGGGAATGACGTGAGTGGTCGTCCGATGAGGAAATGGGAAGGAGAGAGATGTGAAAGATCAGATGGATCAGTGGAGAGAGGGGTTAAAGGTCTGGAATTTAAAATAGCCTCTATCTGAATCAGACATGTTGAGAGCTCTTCATATGTTAAATGAGTTAGGCTCATGACTCTACGTAATAAATGTTTGATGGACTCTACTGCGCTCTCCCAAAGTCCACCGAAATGTGGGCTGTAGGCAGGTATAAATTTTAATTCTATGCCCTTGTTTGCAAGATCTGATTCTATATTGCTGGAAGAAACCTTTAAGAAGCGTGAAAGCTCATTGAAAGCTCCCACAAATGTAGTGCCGTTGTCGGAGTACACGCGTTGAGGGTTGCTTCGACGACTAATAAAGCGGCTGAAGGCCGCAATGAAAGCTTCTTTAGTGAGACCGGAAACCAGCTCCAGATGCACGGCTCTGACTGCAAAGCACACAAAAACACAAATGTAAGATTTAACTAGCTTACATCCTCTACCCCTACGGTCGGCTATCAGCACTGGCCCAGCATAATCGAGCCCTGTATTTAAAAAAGGGTATTCGAGATGAGTCCTGTCATTGGGTAGGTTGCCCATAATAACCTGAATAGGCTGAGCTTTGAAGCGAGTGCAGCGAACGCAGTTACGCACTATTTGCTTAGCTAGATTTCTGCCTGCTAAAGGCCAATAGGTGAGTCTAATGTGTGCTAAAAGTAATTGAGGCCCAGCATGAAAGAGTGCTTTGTGCTCTTTTTCGAAGATAATTTTAGTCAAGTCATGTTTGCTGCATAAAAGAATAGGGTGCTTAACACCGTAACTGTAGTTGGAATTATTAAGACGTCCACCTACGCGTATTAAATTGTCTGAATCAATTAACGGAGAAAGACTTATTAATCGATTTTTTTTATGTAAGGCCTGATTAGTCTTAAGACATGTATATTCCCCAGGAAACATTTCCTGTTGAGAAATCTGTAATATAAGATTCTGCGATGATTGTAATTCTGAAAATGTTAAGTAAGATGATTTTTTAATATTCTGTTTTTTGCAATTGTATATAAATCTTTGTATGTAGGCCATGATTCGGATTCGTGATGTGAATGATGATTTTTTATGAATTATATTTGACATGGAATTGTTATTATTTGGTTCAAGTGTGTCAGCAGTTGTATGTAAAGACATTTCAGGTGAATAGTGAATTTGTGTATTAGGTGAAATAGGAAATTGTATTTCCCTCTGATTAAGAAAATCAGGACCCGACCACCAAAGAGTGGATGAGCTGATGCAATCAGCCTTCACCCCCCGAGAAGTGAGATCAGCTGGGTTGCTCTTAGAAGGCACATAGCTCCAGGTCTGACCGGTTGTAGCTTCTTGGATTTCTCTTACTCTATTGCGGACAAATTGATCATGTCGACTTGGCAATGTAGACAGCCAGCCTAGCACGATCGTCGAGTCACACCAAAAGTAACAGTGATTAAAATCTAGAGTGAGTGATTTACGTACCTTCAGAAAAAGTCTTGTTCCCAATAAAGTAGCACACAACTCCAACCTTGGTATGGTTGTGGGCTTTATAGGGGCAACCTTGTTCTTCGAAGCCAAAAGGCGAACGCAAACTGTTCCGTCCACCGCTACCGATCTTACGTAAATACACGCGCCGTAAGCACGTTCAGAAGCGTCTGTAAAAGTGTGTAGCTCTACTGAAGAAGCTTTATTACAAGATACCCAACGTGGAATGTGAACAGAGTTAAGAGCTGGAAGCAATCGTACAAACTCAAGGAATTATGTTTTAATTTCTGTTGGTACTTCGGCATCCCAGTTACATTTATGTATCCATAGCTGCTGTAGCATTAATTTGGCCTGTACTATGCACGGCCCAACGAGGCCAAGAGGATCAAACACCTGGCTTATTAGAGATAAAATATTACGCTTTGTAATTTTTGTTATTTGTTTTAAATGTATTGAAAAAAAAAAGTCTGTCTGTTTTACAGTCCCAGTATAGCCCAAGTGTTTCTCTAGGAATGTCATTTAAGTTTAATTTTTATCTTGATTTTCTGTCTGTCCCTTAGTGATCGATTCTAATATCTTTGGACTATTTGATTGCCATTTTCTAAGGCGAAACTTGGCGGGCTCGAGAATATTTATGACGCCTTGACATAAATTTATGACTGACTCAATCGAGTCGCCACCACAAGTAGTCGTCAACATAAAAATCGCGTCTGATGGACTCACTAACCTCTGGGTCTGAAGTTTGATCTGCAAGAGATACTAGGCATTTTGTGGCCAGATATGGGGCGGAAGCTGTACCATAAGTCACTGTATTCAGTGCATACGTCTTTAAAGGGTCTGAAGAATTGAATCTGAAAACAGTTTGTAGTAAGGGGCGTTGAGATGGCTCAACTAAAACAGCTCTGTACATTTTTTCGATATCACCCGTCACAACAAACTTGTGTTGTCTGTATCTCAAGAGTATGGATAGCAGATCCTCCTGTACGGTTGGACCTACCATCTGAATGTCATTAAAGGACTTGCCCGAGGTGCTGGAGGCTGAAGCATCGTAAACTACGCGGAGTTTTGTGGTAGAACTAGACTCACGCACAACACCACGATGAGGAATAAAATAATTAAATTCTGGGTGATTAGTTTTTGAATGTTCTGTCATGTGATGAAGGTCAATATATTCTTTCATGAATTGCAAATATCTGTTTTTATATGTGGAGTCCCACTCAAATCTTCGCTCTAGGGAGAGGAAACGACGCTTTGCAATCGTGTAAGAGTCACCTAAGCACTCAGGCGAGTCCTTCAATGGTATGGTGACAACGAATTGACCATTCATATCCCGACGCGTGGTCTCTTGAAAGAGCCTTTCACAAGCCTGTTCTTCTGAAGAGAAACAGTTTGAAGATGACACAGTATCAAGATCCCAGAAGCGAGCCAGCTGATCTGACTCCTCACGTGAAAGAAAGTGACAAACAGAAGGTTGTGTACGAAGACGAGACTGACTGACGCAGCCCGAAATAAGTCAACCTAGTTTGGATGACTGTAATCTAGGTTGATTTTTGCCTAAATTAAGGGTATCGGAACCTAACACGTCCCAGAATACCTCAGCGCCTACAAGAATGTCAATAGCAATAGGAACATTAAATGTAGGATCTGCCAATTGTATACCTGACGGGATGGTGATATATCTTTTATCAACATAAGAGCCAGGCAGCGATTGTGTGATTGTCGGTAAAACAAAACAGTTTACTTTCGCCTGATAACCACCATTACAAGACTGCAAATGCAGACTGCAGCTTTCTGAGGTACTAGAAACTTGACCGTTAATACCTGAGACGGTGGAGCTAGTGCTGTGTTTTACCAGGCCCAGCTTCCCACAGAGCTTTTTGGTGATGAAGTTGGAGGTGCTGCCGATGTCCAACAGGAGTCTGGCAGTATGAAGTTCTCCATTGACGTCTGCCACCTTTGCCAAAGCTGTGGATAGTAAAATTTGAACCTGATTAATTTCTGAACAGGGTAATACGATGTTAGTTGACAACGCAATGTTGTCCCCTATCTGTTTTTCTGTAGATGATTCCCTATGTAAAAGGGTATTATGTTTGACCTTGCAATATTTGCAATGTGATAGATTGCAACGCTTTACTGTATGACCTGGTCGAAGGCAGTTCAAACAAACATTATTCTCTGTAGCTTTTTTAATGCGTGCTTCTATGTCAAGATTTCTGAAAGGCTGGCAACTGAATAAAAAGTGATTCTGAGAACACATTGGACATTTTATGTTATCTGTTTTGTTATTATGTTTAGTTTTAGTTGTTGTAAGATAGTTTTTAGTTTTGTTATTTTCGTTTGTATTTTTAGCAGTTGTTGTGTTATTATTATTATTTAAGGATTCAATTAAATCTGCTCTGTTTGTTAAAAATTTGATATAATCTGAAAGCATTTAAATTATTTTTGTATTCTTCCCACTCCCTACGTGTGGTTTTGTCAAGTTTTTCTGACATCATGTATATTATAAGGGTTTCCCCTAGATCCCCAAGTCGGCTTCCCTAAAGTAGACAGGGCACGAAGATTTTTATTTGTGACGTCAATCATGTTCCGTAACGAAGTACAACATTCATGTTGAATATGTTCTAAGTTAAATAATGCCTGCACGTGATTATTAACAAGTAATCTGTCATTGTTGTACCTTTCGGTCAATAACTGCCAAGCTGTATTATAGTTATCAGCTTTGAAATCTATGCTTTTTATCACTATAGACGCGCTGCCGGTTAAGGCCGCACGTAGGTAGTGAAATTTGTTAATTTCTTGTATGCTGTTGTTGTAATGAATAAGGGAAAGATACGTATCTCGGAATTCCAACCAGTGCTGATAGTCCCCGTTGAAGTGAGGTAAGTCTATCTTAGGCAGCCGAACAAAGTCCTGCCTGCAGCCAGAACCGTGACGTGGAAGCTCATCGATGGAGGTGGCAGACACGAGCGCAGGCGAAGAGGCGCGCGGTGGCGGGGAGGCGAGAGTTGCTCTCCCGCGGGCTACCAGCGTGTGGTACTGCGTCTCGAACTGCTCCCTCTCGGCATACATGTCGTCCGCATCCTCCGACAACAGCTCCAACTCTGTCTGCAACATGTCGAATTCCTTATAAAGTACTTCCATTAAACTAAGACGGCTTTGCAATTCTGCTGCTTGGTAACTGTCTAAATCGGTGCTAGGCGCTAATTTTAAAAAGTTGCTGAAATGTGTAAGCTTAGCTTTGAAGCTGCCACGCTTCTTTATAAGTTCCTTCAGTTTTGCATCAGACATAATGAGTAGATAGGTAGGTTGTTAAGCAAAGCAAAGGGTCTGTAGTGCAAAAAAAGACAAAGAAAAGTAGTATTTAAAAAAAAAAATTATATGTGGGTAGTGTTCTAAAAAAAATATGTTAATAGCTGGCTAAGGCAACGGTAAATCAGCTGATATGCAGATCGGTTCAATAAGCAAAAAGTTGTTTACGCATATAATAAAACATCTGTTCATGCGTCCGATGAGTGAACAAAATAATTTAATATTTAATTGCGGATGCTCATGCAAAAACATTGCACGGTAATCCACAGGCTATGTTAAATTTTCTTAGAACCAAGTACTGGATCTTACGTGGAAAGGAACGTATTAAAAATATTTTAGATAGTGCACTATTTGTTTGAGATATTCCACAATGAAGACTACTCCTCTAATGGGCCTGCTTCCAGAAGCAAGGTTGAAACCTAGTAAGCCATTCAAATCTACTGGTGTGGATTACTGTGGTCCTGTTTTTAACAGATTTTTGCCAGGTCGAGGAGCTAAGTCATACAAAGGTTATATTTGCACATTCGTGTGTATGGTTACACGAGCAGTCCATTTAGAAGCAATAACTGACATGACTGCCAAAGGGTTTATTGCTGCATTTAGGCGATTTACGGCTCGTAAAGGCCATTGTCAGGATTTGCACAGTGACAGTGGCACTAATTTTGTTGGCGCCGATAAGCAAATGCGCGTAATGTTTAATAGTGCCAAATCTTCTCTTCCTGGAGAATTAACCGAGCAACTATCTTTAGAAAGATCCACCTGGCATTATATTCCTCCCCACTCGCCTAACTAAGGCGGGTTGTGGGAATCCTCGGTGCGCGGTACTAAGACCCATTTGAAAAAGGTAGTAGGAAATAGTACACTTACATATGAAGAAATGTCGACTGTCCTGGCGCAAGTGGAGGCGTGTTTAAACTCGAGACCGATTTCCTTGTTGAGCGATGACCCAAATGACCCTCTTCCCTTGACACCAGGTCATTTCTTGGTAGACGAACCATTGTTAAATATTGCAGATGAGGATTACACTAATTGTAATGTTGTTGGTTCGGATAGATTGCGGTTGGCGCAAAAAATTGTAACTGATTTTTGGAATAGGTGGTATAAGGAATACCTAGTTAATTTAAATCAAAAGGTATAAATGGAACACTAAACGTGATGAACCAGAAATAGGTGATATTGTTGTTTTAAAGGAAGATCATGTACCGCCAGCTAAATGATTACTTGGTAAAATTATCAAAAAATATCCTGTACCTGATAATGTAACTGGAGTCGTATCTGTAAGGTGTAAAACCGGAGAATATAAGCGTCCAGTGAGCAAAATTTGTATTTTAACTAAATTAAATTTGTTTATTTTTTCTTTTAGAATGTTTAAATTTTCGATAAAACCGATTATAGTTGTTTTGAATTCAGAGTTTATTTTACCTAACTACCTATTTTACCTTTATTTAACCTATCCAAATGAAGATTAAAAAAAAAAAAAGTTTACATAATTTTGTGTTATAAAAGTATTATGATGAGTTATCCCAAACCTACTCTTTACCTGCATCGTTAAGTTCGGTTGAACTATGCACTAATGACCTACTTATAAAACGTATTTGTTATCAATGTACCTACTTGACTACGCCTGGGCTGAGCCGCACGTGTTCTGCGTTGGTTAAATATTTAATTTGCACAAATAAGAAAGATACAGATTGTTCTGTTTTTGTTTTGAGTTTTTTTTACATTGTTATTTGTTAAACTTACGCATTAGTACATATATTTTTTTTTTAAACTGTTTAAGTTTTTGTTAGTGTAGTTAAAGAACTATGTTCTTTGGCGGGCGGAATGTCCAAATAGATTTAGTTTTCTGTTTTGAGCATATAGATACGCTTAGTTGTGGCTATCTATACGAGTATGTATGTTAAATTACAGTCCACTATGTTTGTCTCAGTTGCAAATAAACCTGCATACTAACTACACGTTGTTTTCTTTCAAAATTCACGGCAAACAAAAATCAACCTTATATAATGCGCACGTGATCTTCGTTCAGGCGGCGTGGAGCGGTACTCCCGGAACGCATCCTCCAAAGCGCTCCTCAATTGTTCATTACACTGGGTACTCACGGATATAGCCACGTTAACATCATCTTCACCAATAAGGTCGAGTCGCCGTGGGGCACTGGGCACAGCAGTTGCACCGCGGCCGATGGCGAAGCAGGTGATAAATGATAATGATAAATGATAAATGATAAATGATGTTTATTCAGTAAATAGGTTACAAGGAACACTTTTACACGTCAATGTTATTTTGTCAGTTTAAGCTAGATGAGGCCGGTGTTTCCTAGCTGACTACCCTGAGAAGAAACACCGAAACAAACTCAGAGGTCAAAGTCTCTTTTAGTGTTCAAATCCATACAATGTGGACTGGTTAGATCCTATGAGAACCATGTACGTTTATGTCTGGGATGAGCTTTATGAAGAAAGCAACACACGAATTCGAGTGGACCTGTCCAGACAGTGCAAGCATTTGTCAGTCATCGCGAAGCTCAACTCAGAACTCTGAGGTGCTCAACGAACCGACGAACAATACCAAAGTAAGGACATTTGAGTAGGCCGCAAAAAATACTCAAACTGCCAGACAATCATAAAATCTACATGAATATAACGACATACATAGTTCTCGCATTCACATTATTCTATATGAGGACCATGCAGCTTAGTGTCTGTAGTGGTCTTTTGAAGAAAGAACCAAACATATTTGAGTGGACCTGTCCAGTCAGTGCAAGCATTTGTCAATAGTCGAATAGCTCAACTTAAAAACCACTAAGGAGCTCAATGACATGACGAACAATACCAAAGAAAAGACATTTGGGTAGGCCGCAAAAGTACTCAAACTGTCAGACAACGTTGAAAATTACTGTAAAAAGGAGGAGAAAATAATAATAATAACCCACATAGTCCTCACATTTACAATAATTAAGTAATAAAAAAAAATAATAAAAATATAATACTTTACAAAGTAAATATTTGTGTCAAACAAAATAGTAATCATAATATGTCAATCAAAAAATAAAAATAAATATAATACTTAACAAAGTATTCAAGTCAAAAAAAAAAAAAAAAATAAATATAAAATGTCAATAAAAAAATAAAATAAAAAATATAATACAATACTATACAAGTATTCATGTCAAAAACGAATATTAAAAAAAAATATATATATAAAAAATTTTTCATCAGTAAGTAGTACATATGAAAACAATGGCTCATGTATATCATTGAAGCAGCTCAATCCCACGCCTTTTTGTCCTCAAGAAAGTCATTAATTGTGTAAAAAGCTTTCTGGCATAGCTTACGTTTAATAAATGATTTAAATTTATTTATGCTTAGTTCTTGAATTTGGCTAGGAAGTTTATTATAGAAACGTATACATTGACATCTAAACGAACCACCTATTTTTTTCTTGAGCCTGGTTTTTGGTACAATAAATTTGTGTTTGTTCCTAGTATTTATGCTATGGATATCACTGTATCTTTTAAACAGATTAATATTTTTATGTGCATACATGAGATTCTCATAAATATATTGAGAGGGAACAGTCATAATATTAATCTCTTTAAATTTGTCTCTGAGGGAGTGTCTGGGACTTAATTTATAAATTGCACGAATAGCCCTTTTCTGTAAAACAAAAATTGTCTGAATATCGGCGGCATTTCCCCACAACAGAATGCCGTACGACATCACACTATGAAAATAACTAAAGTATACTAAACGAGCTGTCTCTAAATCAGTTAAACCACGAATTTTCCTTACGGCGTATGCTGCGGAGCTAAGTTTTTTGGACAGTTTATCTATATGGGGGCTCCACTGAAGCTGCGCATCCAAAGTTAAACCTAAGAACACTGTGGAATCCTCGGGTTTCAACTCTTCACCCTTTATTGACACACTAGTGTTCACTTGTATTACATTGGGTAATGTGAACTTTATGCATTTTGTTTTTTTCTCGTTAAGGAGAAGATTATAGACATTAAACCAGTTAACTACAGTTGAAAGAGCATTATTTACATTATCAACAACCACCTGCTGACGTTTGAGTTTAAATAAAAGTGAAGTGTCATCTGCAAACAGCACTATGTCATGTTTATCCTTTATGAGGTAAGGCAAGTCGTTGATATAGATTAGAAACAAAAAAGGACCCAGAATTGAGCCTTGAGGAACCCCCATTCTGACTACAGACCCGGAAGACCTTTTGCCGTTCACATCAACTCTCTGAATCCTATTACTCAAGTATGAAGTAAGAAGATCCAGAGAGGTGAGGCACGGCTACTCCGTGATTCTAGGCGTAGTCTATCAAGTACGGCGTCATCCAGCATACGGCTACTCTGGATGCGGGTTGCACTTGATCCGATAGTCGCTGGGCCAAAACGCTGACAGTTGGCTCAAGCACCTAAAACAGAGAGGACGTCCGACCACGGTACGCAGTCAGGTTAATTCCCCACTCTGTAGCCCCAAACTATGAGTGCATGACATTTTCGTTTATGGATTGCGTCCATCTCATGCGCTGCACACTTCCACCGGCAGCGGGGACCCTATCAGAGGCCGGAGGGCCTCGAGGTCCTAAGCTGCCCGGAGGTCGGCCTCTTCCCCGTCGACGCGCAGGTGGTGGTGTCGTCGGCAGCGAGAAATATTCGTCGCTCAAGCTCGACGCAACTGCAGCGGCCGGAATCACTCGACTCACGGCTGGTGCAGGTCCCGGCGGCTGCGAGGCGGAACTGAGCGACGAACCCGAAGATTTGGCACGGTTTCTAGTCAGCATTTTCGCTTTGTCATATGTTCCGTCATATTTTTATAGTTCTCATCTCACTGTTGTTCACTATCCTACTAATATTATAAATGTGAAAGTTTGTGTGTGTATGTTTGTTACTTCTTCACGCTCAAACGGCTGGACCGATTTGGATGAAATTTAGTATGTAGATAGCTTATAGCCTGGATAACATATAGGCTGCCTTTTATTCCAGTCGAGTAAAACCGCAGGGCGCAGCTAGTGTTAATATAAAACTGTCCCAAAGGGAAATCTTTTGAATGTTTTTATTTTTAACCGACTTTCGAAAAAGGAGGAGGTTCTATGTTTGACTGTATGTATGTTTTATGTATGTCCGCCGATTTCTCCGTCAGTTGTGGACCGATTTTCAAAATTCTTTTTTTTTATCCGAAAGAGTATACTCCCGAGGTGGTCCCATATAAATTTTATCGAAATTGCTTAAGCGCTTTTTGAGAAACTGAACAAAAACGAAAAATACATTTACCTCGATGACGTTTTGGTATTATGGAATTTAAACATTTGGAGTACTCCAAATGTTTAAATTCCACGTTCCATGTTATTGGGGTTTTAGTTATGGGGTATAACAACTAAAAAGTGAAAAATAAAAAACGTTTTTACAAAAAAAACAACCGACTTTCAAAAAAAAATACTCTAAAAATTAAAAAATAACTTTTATTTCGGAACTCGGTGTCAAATAACGAAGAAATAAATTACAAACACCGACTTCCGAAATAAAAGTTATTTTTTAATTTTTAGAGTATTTTTTTTTGAAAGTCGGTTGTTTTTTTTTTGTAAAAAAGTTGTTTATCTTCTGTGTAATGCTGAATTTAATACTTGTATTTTAAATTGTAATGTATGTTAACGGTTTTTTTGTTATTAAGTTATTGGCAAGGCTTTACTATACATGAAACATGTATAATTGATCAAATTTCATTTGGTCCATGGAGCACCGACGGCGGAACAATTCTCAATTCTCCATAGCCCAGTTGGTAATTGGACGATGGCAACATGTAATTTTCCCCATAGACCAATTGGTCTAATTTCAATTGGTCTATGGAGCACCGACGCGCGACGGCTAGGCCCGATGCCTGCCAGGGTCGCGGAAGTTTTTGAAAGAGTCGCCGCAGCTGGTACAGGCAACTGAAGGAACTCGGGTGGGTTTTAGTCAGAGTCTGACACCGGTACTTGCCCGTTGTCCCCCAGTTTAGTTACCCTTTTTTTGTGGGTTGGGATATCATCCAATGAATTCTTCCGCTCTAGGTGAAGCGGGAGGGCGTGTCAGACTCTTACTGACTAAAACCCACCCCTGGTAAGGACAAGGGCAGTGCAGGGAAGGCCCTGCCTGAGTGCCCAGGGGAGCGGTAGCTCTGTTTAGTTCCCCTTGGGGTACCACGAGCAAATATTTTTGCCCGTGGAACCCCCTGAAAAACAATCTTGTTAAATATATTTTTACTGCCAGTGATACTTCATCTCAAACATTTCAATTGGACATCAAAAAAAATTTAAATAACGATAAATTAAATAAGCATATTTTTCTCTAACATAAATCATCCGTCATTTAATGCATAAAGCAAAGAGATTGTATTTGCATTTTATTTATCTGGTGATTAGCGAGGGAACCACAGGCCAAATAATTTATCCATGGTACCCCTTTGCCCCCTTGGGAACCCCCACGGGCTGAAATATTTGCACGTGGCACCCCAAGGGGAACTAGACTGGGGGACCACGGGCAAGTACTGTATGACACGCCCTCCTCCGCTCCACTGATCCCGATTCCCCAACTTCAACCTTACAAAGGTGGCTGGAACAGGCTGTACACGGAAGGTGGTGTTGTGGAGCAGCTTGGGACAGGCCTATGTCCAGCAATGTAACTGCCTTAGAAGAGCAGACAGCCTATTGATTGAGTGAACACCTTGTATGTATGCATATCGGGCTGGTTTCCGCAACTTCACGCCCAAGGCGCGTATTTTGCGTACAAATATATATATATATATATACTGAACACCTTTTGAGCTACTGGGTTTCTTAGGAAGTTAGTAACACTTAATTAGTTTTAAAAGAGATTCGGCTAGAAAATCCTAGTGAACAGAAAAACAGGAGGTAGATATTAATTTATTGTAAAGCGAATGAGGAAATAAAAATAAATAGGTATATCAGTCTTGTCAGTAAAATGAAACAATCGAATATTTCGTTTAAATTTTTATTTCCCTCATGTATTATGTTTATGCACTTGTTTTGAAAAAATATAATAAAGGTCTACCCGTCTTGCTATTGCGTATTAATTATTAGAACTGTTTTGTTGGTTCTGCTGGTTCTGCTGATTCTGCTGATTCTGCTGATTTTGCCAACTATTCTGCTGCTGCTGGTTGTTTTGATTCCACGGTTGGTTATCTGCCAAATTTAACAAACTTACTGTACGATTCAAACTTAATGGCGGGAGCGGGGAGCCGCTACGCTACCTATCAATCTATTTAACATGTTCCCAACCCAGTTTAGAACGGCTTCGAAGACTGGAAGCAGAGCCCACGGATGCGGCTGAATACCACTATCTTATGTGACGACTGCCTAACCCCAAAACTAGTTAAAGAACATAAAACAGTGACTGAGAAACACGATACCGTTCGTCATAAGACTGGCTGCCAGCTTAAGGAGTTTCTGACTACCTGTAACGACTGTTAAAGACTTACAAATAACATTTAAGGTACAAATCATCATCATTCATCATTTAAGGCGACGACGAAAGACGTCCACTGCTGGATATCGGCCTCTCTCAAATGTCACCACAATGACCGGTCATGTGTCTCGCATCCAACTTTCCCGCGATCCTCACCAGGTCATCGGTCCACCTTGTGGGAGACCTTCCAACGCTGCGTCTTCCGGTTCGCGGTTGTCACTCCAGAACTTTTCAGCCTTATCGACAAAGTCTGTGCGCAATGTGCCCTGCCCACTGCCACTTAAGTTTGGCTATTTTCCGGGCTGTGTCGGTCCTCGACAGCCGGTGGAACTTCTTCGAGCATTTCCGACGTTTGGCTCTCAGGCTGGACAGGGCCGGGGCTGCTTTGAAGCGGCTTCTGCCCAATCTGGGGGGGCCAAACGCCTCCTGCCTAAGGCTCTACGTGGGGATCGTGCGGTCCATGGCCCTTTACGGAGCACCGGTGTGGGCGCGTTCTTTGAGGCAGCGATCAGCTCGCCGTCTGAACGCGTCCCAAAGGGTCACGGCGATCCGAATGATCCGAGGATACCGTACGATCTCCTGCGAGGCGGCGAGCCTCCTTGCCGGATTGTCACCATGGGATCTGGAGGCAAAAATCCACGCGAACCTCTATGAGGAGCGCGAGGAGGTGAAACTCCGCTGCCGCGAAAATTAGTGGCTCGACGGACAGAGCTCCGGCAAGATCTCATGGCAACATGGAGACAGCGATTGTCGCAACCCAGCGCTGGGCACTCCACCATTGCGGCGGTAGTGCCCCTCTTTGAGGAGTGGCTGGAGAGGTCGCACGGCGCCCTCACCTTCCGCCTGACGCAGGTCCTCACCGGACATGGTTGTTTCGGGAGGTTCCTATGTCGGATAGTGCAGGAAGAGACGCCCGGGTGTTTCCACTGCGCGGATCGTCCCGAGAACACGGTGGAGCATACGGTGGAGGTCTGCCCCGCTTGGGTGGAGCCCCGCCGTGTCCTCGTGGATGCGATAGGTGGCAGCGACCTCTCGCGCCCTGCCCTGGTTCTGGCATGGTATGGAGCGAGAGGGAATGGGAAGCCGTCTCCTCCTTCTGCGAAGCAGTAATGCTCGAGAAGAAGGAGGAGGCATGGGTGAGGGAGACTCAACGACAGATTCGCCCTCACGGCCTCAGCAGTAGCCGCCTCAGGAGACGCCTGGGACTTCGGGCGCCGCGAGACGATCTCGGGCCACAAAGAGTTGTCAGCAATAAGGACGGGTCCCGCCCGGGGGTTGAGAATAAATTCGAAACAGAGTTACCTCGCCCCCGGGCACTAAGGGCAGGAAGGAACAGGAGTGGGTTTTAGTCAGTAAGAGTGACACGCCCTCCCGCTCCACCCAGAGCGGGAGAAGTCATTGGATGACTTCACAGCCGCACAAAAAAAAAAAAAAAAAATCGCTCAGCATTCTCATCACAGCTGCATGAATTGCTTTTGTTTCATCCCTTTTGTGGCCCAACAATCTGAACCATACAAGATAGAAGGTCCGACCATTGTTTTATAAATCTTCCCCTTAAGTTTAAGGGGAATGCGGGAGTCACCGATAGTCCCGGTGACCTTGAGAGAGATACCGAAAATCGGAGCAGACTGGGAGAATCGCACCATCGAGCGCTATAGCTTCAGAACTGGAGAGACCACCAAAATCGCAGAACATGTATTCAGTTTTGTTTTTTGTTACTCCATGGTACCAATACCATATAAAGGATGATTCACGTTACACCGTGTCGCCACCGAGCCCCGGCCGTGCCCCAGCCGAGGCACGGCCGCGGCACGTCCACCGGGCTAGTCATTCATGCTACACCGGGCTGTCGCCGTGCCGCCACCGGGGCACGGCCTAGCATGGATCAGTTCATACAAAAAGTATACTATAGATATTTGACCGTGCAATTGTTTGACCGGCAATAGTTTCGCGGCCGGGGCACGGCCAGGGCACGTCCGAGCCCGGTGCACACGTTCATGTTACACCGTGTCGCCACCGGGCAGAGCCCCGGCCGTGCGTCGGCCGTGCCTCGGCTGTGCCCCGGTCTAGCATGACCCACTTCATACAAAATGTATGCAACAATATTTGACCGTGCCCGGCACGGCCCGGTGGTAACGTGAATCGTCCTTTATAATAACTACAAAACTAACAACCAACAAGCAAATCTTTTGTCACTTACTCTGTTGTTGTTGGTTTTGATTCTGTTGTTGTTGCTGTTGCTGATTGCGCTGGTTATACTGATCACTGAGGAACTGATAGCCACCCCACCTGGTACTCGTGCTCCAAAGCCTCGTGTTCAGAACTCCCATGGTCCTTAGGACACATGCCTCAACTCTAGGCAAATTATTCATGATGATTGTGGCAGTAATTTATTCCTCTAATAGGTAGAAGTTATTTACTTATATTATTTTGTTTTATTAAACTTTCTTCAATACAGTTACAATATTTCATACATGGCGATTTGTATATTTTATAAAAAAAAGTGACTGTTGTATTTAGTGTCAAGTTACATTACTTGTTTTCTTTTTTTATGAAAGCTGAAAAATGCCAAAGAGTTTTTTAAAGTTCCGTTTATTTTTTTCTTGCTTGTATTATGCTTAGTTTACACGGTCTGCCTAGCCTACTCAGCCTTTTCACAACTATCTTGGGGTCGGCTTCTAGACTATCCGGATGCAGCTGAATACCAGATAGTGGTTAGTTAGTCTGTAGTTAGTTAGTTAATTAGTTAGTTAGTTAGTTTACACGGTCTAAGTAACTAAAAAAATAAACAAACCCGACGGACCAAAAGCAACTCATCATCATCATCATCAGCCTTTTATTGTCCCCACTGCTGGGGCACAAACCGCCTCTCTGTGAGAGGGTGTGGGCCGTAATCCACCACGCGGGCCCAATTCGGGTTGGTGAATGTCACATATCTTCGAATTTTTGGTTCTAGAACATACCGGTTTCCTCACTATGTTTTCCTTCACCGTTTTGAAGCAGTGGTGATGTAATAATTTACACAAAGTAAAGCGCCTGCCTGGGTTTGAACTCACGACCTAGGTACAACTTGTAAGTCGCGGCCGTTACCACTGGGCCACCACTGCTCTAAAAAGCAACTAAAAAGTTCTAAACAAGTCACTTTTCAAGCAGTCTGATGTAGTTAGTGGAATTATTTTAGTTTAATCACAAAATCAAAATCAAAAGTCATTTATTCAAACTGGGCTGAGAGCCAGCACTTTTTGAACGTCAAAGTTCTACATAAAGACAGTCCCCCAAAAACGCCCGCCCGTCACCACTTCCTAGTATTTTAGCTGTGAAGAAGAAGTGGCCAACAAACTCCCCAGTAACACATCTGTCTGTTAAGTTTGTAGAACTTGAATCTATATAATTATATGCAACAATCTTAACATATATGTATGTAACGTATGTAAAACAGAAAAATAAAGATATATCGTCTAAAATATAATTGAAGTTGCCCAAGCGTGTAAATAGCCGTGGGTCTCTGCGGATGTAGAACAGAAGTACGACCAAGCACTTGGAGGGAATGCTGGCCCAAAATTGCCTATATTTGTCTGTATAACTTCAAGTTAGGAGTGGTCGGCAGCAGTCGGCGAATGTGGCCCTACTCATAATTTGTAAAACAAGTGGTACCTTACTTTCCGGGCTGTTCTCGATGGTTGCACGTCGAATTGTCGAGTGGCCACTCGTTCTCTTCACACCAACACTCCTGATTATGCTTGTTCAGTAGTTAACGGACGCGGTAAATATGGGTTATTTATTATTCCCGGAGGATCCCCAACGTTTACGGGATTTACTCGGGATTTTAGCGTATTTGCGGGGACGATATTATTTTAAGACATTAGTCTGCGGTGAGATGCGCGCTGTGCCTCGCGGCGTTAGACACACACACTGACGTCAAACTGACGTGACGTCGATTGATGCATTTTAAATTGTCTATAGCTCGTCGTAAAGCCGGCCACTCACGTCTGTCTGACAAATTAAAGCGAGACACACACGCGACGCGATACCAACCCCACCCAACTTGCAGAGTGGCGGCAACTCGCCACACCATGCTCCCCGCCTTGAAAGGTCCAGGAGCTTTCAAAAGCTGCTAATCTATGCGGAGCGAGTGAGGTTCAAGAAGCGGTGATGATATGTAAGCATTAACTTGTTGAAGAGCTTGAGGGAAATCCAAGCAGCAGTCCGAAACACCATCGCATTGATATAATGCTCGGGAAAAATAATTATCAGTGTCCTAAGAATGAATTGCGGTTCGACTTGACTATGGTAAGTCGAATAAACTAAATTACAACTATGTAATGGCGTACCATTGGAACGTATAATATGAACCCTAAACTAAATTAAACTAAATTACGTAGTAATAATAATCTATTGAGTTGGCAAAGGATACAACTTAGTGACAGGACGTTTATACGTGCCTGACGCGGTTTTTATTGAAGCGACTCGAATTACACCATCCGATCCCGGAAAAACTTCCTCTATGATACCTAATGGCCAAGTCAATGGAGGTACGTTATCTTGACCCAAGAGAACGACAGTACCTATCTCTATAGGGCGATCGGGAGTGCACCACTTCTGGCGAACTTGCAGCGTGTGCAAGTACTCAATTCGCCATTTATTCCAGTAGGATAACACAAGTTGATCCAAGAGCCATCTGCGGTTGTTTAGGTTTATGTTTTCTTCTGCCAATTCAGAAGAAGGCAAATACGTGAGTGGACTGGACATTAAAAAATGCGCGGGCGTGAGTACCTCCGGATGTGGGTCTGACGAAATGACACTAAGTGGTCGAGAGTTCAAAAGACACTCAATTTGCACCAATACGGTCGAGAGTTCCTCGTAAGTGAGAAGTTGTTTACCTACGACTCTAAACAAGTGAGTTTTAACACTCTTAATATTCGACTCCCAAATACCTCCGAAGTGTGGAGCTCGCGGCGGTATTCTTGTCCACTCGATGCGTGATTTAAGAAGCTCATTTTTAATATCCGTTTGAACAGTTGAATTTAATAAAAAAGAACAAATATCATCCAAATGCGCCTTAGCGCCAACAAAATTGGTACCATTGTCTGAGTACATAACAGACACTGGACCGCGGCGAGAAATGAATCTCTTAAATGCGGATAGGAAAGCCTCAGATGTGAGATCCGAAACAAGTTCGATATGTATGGCTTTAGTCACCATGCATACGAACAAACATAAGTAAAGTTTCTGCGAACGTTGACCTCTACGTCGAATAGGTATATAAGCAAGCGGCCCGGCGAAATCTACACCGGTGTGTACAAAGGCTTTAGCATCACGGACGCGGTATCCAGGAAGTTCAGCCATTTTGGGTACTGGATGCTTAGGATTTAGACGGAAACAAGTATTACATTTCCGACAACGAGAACATATAACCGTTCGGCCATCCAATATCCAAAACCGCTGCCTTATAATGGACATCAATAACCCTGGGCCCGTATGGCAGTACGTAATGTGATAGTGATCGATAATTAGATCGACTACGCGGTCGCGTTTAGGTAAAAGCGCGGGATGCTTGGCTTCATACGGTAAGTCAGATTTAGACAATCTGCCCCCAATACGTAAGATTCCGAAGCTATCAATGAAGACAGATAAACAGCGCAACTTCTTAGCTGGAAGTTCACCTGCTTTAATTAAATTTAAATCGCTCGCAAAATGTAAACTTTGAACTATTCGAACAATGAAATTTTCGGCGGTTTGAATGTTTTCGACAGAACTATGACTATGTAGTCTGTTTGTAAATTTAAGAATGTACATAAATACACGTAACAATTTATTCCATGAGCAAACACGGTCAGCTATAGTATCTAAAATACGCGGTTCAGTATTCGAAGTTTCTACAAGAAAAACCTTTGATTCAAACTCCGGCAATGTTTCACATTGAGCAGGAGCGAACTTTAAAGGCCACTCGCTCATGGGCTGATGGAGCCATGTGGAGCCGTTCCACCACAACGAGTGTCTTATTAAATCCGACGGCAGCATGCCGCGAGACAGACAATCGCTAGGATTCTCCTTCCCGGACACGTGACGGAAACAAGCGGCAGGCAAGCCTTCCTGCATTTGAGCAATGCGGCTGCTGACAAAAATAGACCATCCATGGGGAGATGAGTGGATCCACGAGAGAGCTATGGTGGAGTCTGAGAAAGCGTGGACACCTGTAATAGGTACACGAGCGGAAAGTTTTTCCTTGACTACGCGAACAAGTTTAGATAGAAGTAAAGCGGCGACAAGTTCTAATCGCGCTAGCGTTGTTATTTTAGCGGGGGAGACTTTGGACTTTGCACATAAGAGTCGGACAGTGATATCACCAGTAGGGTTGGTAATGTGTAAATAAATACAACAGCCATAACCAGTAAAGCTGGCGTCGCAAAAGGCTACGATGTTCACTACAGCTTCTCTAAAGACGCCAATTTGGCGAGGAACCTTTAGAGATGAGAGTGAAGGAAAATCGCGCGTAAAAATTTGTGATAGATTCCGGTGGAACCTCATCCCATCCTACTTTAGCTAACCAAAGTTCCTTAATTAATACCTTCGCGTACAGCACAACGGGTCCTACAAGGCCCAGTACGTCGAACAAGCGGGCAACTAGCGATAGAATAGCGCGCTTCGTGCATTTATCATCCACGGCGATTGTTGTCAAAGAAAAATAATCATCAGCGGGTTCCCAGGTTAATCCAAGGATTTTGAAATTATGGACATCATTATCCATGCCAGAAAAATTAACTGGTAAGCGGTGAGACTCTGGGAGAATCTCCAATAAAGCGGGTGAATTGGTAGCCCATTTGACTAAGTCAAAGGAACCTTCATTAAATCAATTAAATCGCGGGATAGACGCATAGCTATCTGTTCGTCCGAAACAGAGTAGACGTAGTCGTCCATGTAAAACTGAGTTTCTACCAATTTAGAAGCCTCAGGAAAGCGGTCGCTTTGCTCACACGCCAAGTTACGCAATGTGCGCATCGCTAAATAAGGACTAGGTTTTAGTCCGAAGGGAACGCGGTTAAAATGAAAGGTGCGAATAGGCTCACCTTTGCTAGAACGATACAAGATTCGTAAATATTTGCGGTGGTGCTCTCTTACACCGATACGTAAGAACATTTGTTTTATATCCGCTGTCATCGCGACAGGGAATGTACGAAAATCAAGCAATAACAAAAACAAGTCTGCTTGCAAATTAGGTCCGACATGCAAAATGTCATTGAGCGACAACCTCGAGTGAGTTATATAATCCGCGATAGTTTTATTATAATTCTCGCGTAGGGTCACCAACGCAAACTTACGCTCAAGCGCAAGTGAGCGCCCAGGGGCGTAACCGTGCGAGCTACCTAGCCCGCCGGGTGAGCGCGCAAAAGGCAGATCGACAAAGTATCTGCCGTCTTCAAATAAGACTGAAGAATTAAAATTATTTTCACACTCTAATTCGTGCGGACCAATAACGGAACGCGGCGCGGCGCGGCGCGGCGCGGCGCGGCGGTGGCGGCGGGTGGAATTTCCTCTAGCTCAAAAAACTTATATAAATTTGACTCGACTTCAATGTCGGCCTGCGCGGTAAACGAAGATGTAATGTGTGTCACATCACTACTACAACAATCAATATCACCCATAAGTACATAACCGAAGCTAGTCAGTACAGCAGGGGGTGCGCGGGTACCTGTTTCGACCCTGTCTCCCAGGTAAATAAAGGGGAACAATTGTGCTCCAAGCACGACGTCTACCGTGCCCGGCACGTTCCAAAGCGGATCAGCGAGCTGCAAGTTACTTAAGTATGACATGTTATCATTGTTATGTAACCTAATTAATTTCGCGGGAAGTCTATCTGTAATACAATCAACAACTAACGCTTGTATCGAAAACTTCGTATGAGGGTCAAACCGAGATTCTATGTTGAGATGAATAAAACCGTGTATTGGTTTCGATGACATTCCAACACCTTGTAAAAATGAATTGCGTAATTTAATTATGGGTAAGTTCAAACGTTTACAACAGTCCACAGTAATTAAATTATTTTGCGATCCGTTATCTAGTAGGCACCGAACCACCTCCTTATCTCTGATGTCGCTATAGTATGCATATAACTGCGCGGTCGCTAGCAAAATGGTTGACCCAGTTTTAACAGCTGTAGTGAGCGAAACAGATGTATCCTTAGTAGGCGCTTGCGGCTCGGGCGATAATGACTCATGTTTTTCTCGGAAATGTAAGAGAGAATGGTGGTTCTTCTTACAAATTTTACAAACGTTACGTGACCTACATTTAACCAAAGAATGGGATAGACTTAAACAGTTTATACAGCCACGTTTAGCTTTAATAAATTCAAAACGTGCAAGCGGTGTTCTAATATTTTTAAACTGCGGGCAATAGAACAGCTGATGTCGTACGTCATCCTTATCGCACAACGTACATTTGCCATTCGAAACCGGTTCATTACGCGATACGAATGACTTAGCGGTATTATTTTTTGTTTGATGATTCGCTGAACTAGACTTAGCGCGCGGTTCCGTCTGTAAATTATTACCGTATGAGCGTTGTAGTACCTTAACATATTCTTGCATGAATGTTATAAACTCAGCATAGGAAGGTAATTCTTTTTCACTCACACGTGATTCAAACTGTAAGACAGTTTGCGCGTCAACCTTTCTTAAACCACAGTGTAATAAAACAAAATCCAGTAAGTCTGGAATGTCTAACTGCTTCAAGGCTGCGACGGACGCTGAATATCGTTCCACAAAAGTATTGAGGCTCGCGGCATTTCCGGCGCATTGTTTAATGTCCAGTATATTATTGAGATAATGAATCCCTAAACTACGCTTATCTTGATACCTTTTTACGAGACTGTTCCACATAACGTTGTATGTATCACCTGTAGGAACAATGCCCGCGGTCAGCTTCAAGGCATCATGAGTCAATTTACTGATCAAGTACTGGACACGCTGCGAGTCAACCAGATCGGTATTTAAATGAACATTGCTTCGAAACATTTCATAAAATATGGGCCAATTTTCCGCTTTACCATCAAACGTTGGCAAATCTATGGGCGGTAATTTTATCCGAGTACCCACTTTGTGTTCCGATGTTTCGTTTTTCGAAAGTATGAGATTACGTTTATATTTAATATTAGAATATAAGTCTTCAATAGAATATAGACTCGAATAGTCTGGTGCGGTTTGGTCAATCTCGAATTGCAATTCATTCATTTGTTCTACTATTTCCTCAAATTTGTTATATTGCTCAGTAATTGTTTCTGACTGCGCTAAGAATGTCTCATTTGAACGTGAATCATAGTTCGAGATGTTTCTGGAATCATTATATATGCGATTAACTCGCTCGAAAATCATTTGTTTTTTAGCGGTAAGCTAGCAATTTAGCTTCTTGCTTGCGGGACGCCATTTTGGGGCACTAATAAAGTTATGTGCCTACCGTAAGGACTTGTACTTAATTTGTACTGAATTTTACTGATGCCTATCCAGGCTCGAAAGGACCATCTAATGGAGTTGCCCAAGCGTGTAAATAGCCGTGGGTCTCTGCGGATGTAGAACAGAAGTACGACCAAGCACTTGGAGGGAATGCTGGCCCAAAATTGCCTATATTTGTCTGTATAACTTCAAGTTAGGAGTGGTCGGCAGCAGTCGGCGAATGTGGCCCTACTCATAATTTGTAAAACAAGTGGTACCTTACTTTCCGGGCTGTTCTCGATGGTTGCACGTCGAATTGTCGAGTGGCCACTCGTTCTCTTCACACCAACACTCCTGATTATGCTTGTTCAGTAGTTAACGGACGCGGTAAATATGGGTTATTTATTATTCCCGGAGGATCCCCAACGTTTACGGGATTTACTCGGGATTTTAGCGTATTTGCGGGGACGATATTATTTTAAGACATTAGTCTGCGGTGAGATGCGCGCTGTGCCTCGCGGCGTTAGACACACACACTGACGTCAAACTGACGTGACGTCGATTGATGCATTTTAAATTGTCTATAGCTCGTCGTAAAGCCGGCCACTCACGTCTGTCTGACAAATTAAAGCGAGACACACACGCGACGCGATACCAACCCCACCCAACTTGCAGAGTGGCGGCAACTCGCCACACCAATAATCATAAAATTAAATAATCCGCCACTTGTTAGCTAGCACACTCAATTATGCCATTAAAAACGAACTCAAGCATAAACACTAAGCCAAATTAAATAAGCCTCCATACATAACTGTTATGCCTGCTTACACGTGCAAAGATAGAATCTATCAAAGGGCTATGATTCGAAGCCACAAGTGATGAACTAGAACACAGATTTGATGCTACCACCCCCCATAATCAAAATTGTTTGTACGAACGCAAGTTACACGACCGTGTTTTGATCACAGAATTTACGTGAACCAAATTTCAATTCAATAGGTCCAGTAGATTCGGAGAAAATTGTCTGTTCAGGACGGCAGACATACACACGAGTGATCCTATCCCTACCATGACTGCCGGGACTTTTGGAACCCCAAAAAAATTGAAAGATGCCTTTAGCCCTCCTGGGTTCGCTCCAACTTTCTATCGTTTATATGAAAGTACTGTGACAATTATAGTACACAACCTTATGTTGGCGGCCTTATGTTGCCGACTGGCAGGTTAGAAGTTTCTAGAAACTCTTGGAAAGCCGTTTGAGATTAGATTAGAATAAATGATAGGCTTGACGTTTGTGTCAGAGTTAGTTAAGAGTTCCGCGAGCCCGTCCAAGTGGGCAGATTATATGTGTTTTCCATATTATTCTGAATATAGTTAAATGAAGTCGCCCTCAGCATATTTAAATTATCCGCCCGTAGACAGATCCCAGTCATACAGTCCTCTCGCACCGAGGCAACGAGCTACGCAACATCCCCAAAACGTCGAAGTGCCTCTAAGAAGCCCTGCAGCCCATATTTGGAGCTGGGGTTCTTACATGTGATTGCGGTCGCCAGCTGCGAGGGCCAGGATAAGAGGAGTATAATCCAAGCTGAGTGGTTCTGTTTTTATAAGTGTTAAATCAAATAAAAAGGAAAATGCGATACTTTTCGGGACACATATACCAAGTGTGCCTTGAAGAATTTATCGACGAGTTCGTGTCGATGGCCATTGCCAATGGGTGGCGAAAGAACGATTATGCTCTTATTTTAGAGGTATATCTCCAAGGCGCTGCCCAGCAATTTTTTAGATATACTCGTACGTTCCAGTATGAAATGGAATTTGAAACGCTGTGCGCAGAGCTTAGGAAAGAATTCCCATGCAAGTGTGTTTCTTGCAAGCAGAGAATTGATCAATGTTTTAATAATCTTGAGAGGCTGGACGTTGTGTCCGAGGCGGGTGAACAGTCCGAGGATAATGTGAGCGACGATAATCACGCACAGTTATTTTCTAGCTCAACAATTGAAACAAATGAGGAGGAAGATGAGGACCAGAGTTGCGCTGAAGCCAGCCTAGTCAATGATGTCCAAGACTATGAAGACTGCGGTCTAGGCGATGCTGACCGAAGCTGTGACAATGAAAATACAGAATCGGGTCAGTTCTTTCCAGTTCCTGTTAGTAATATTCCTGAAAAACAAGAAACAATTTTATTAAAAGAAACAAATGGCGAGCACGAGTCGAATGAAAATTTTATTCGCTTGGATGTTGTTTCGGCTGATGTCGTCATTATGGAAAGCTGTGAGGTGGAAGTTCCGTCGGAGACACATGGTTTTTGTGACGATAATTTTGTTCAGGTTGAGTGTGTTCCTTCTGATATTTGCGAGCAGGAGAACTTCGAAATGACAGTGGAGTTCAAACAGCGGTGCGTACCAGTGGAAGTGATGCAGAATCCTTCTATTATTGTTCCAATAGGTGATAGTCCAGCAGATATCTATCGGGATGAAAACTGCATCATAAATATCACTTCACAGTGTCACAACATTCCACAGCAAGCGGAGCGGCATTTTTCCCAGAATATGCTGGAGGAGGAGATATGTGCCCCCTCCCGTATTTTGAGAATAGGGATGGTTTCCATTTCTTTGATAAACATAGAATTATTTTTGTGTTTATTTTATGTATTCTAGCTGACGTGTATTGTCATAGCAACGTGACAAACAAGTTTTCGACCATAAATATAAGGTATGGATGCAGTAAATACGATGATCCAAATTCTTCGATAAAAATAAAAATATGCGAAAGAAGTCAGGAAATGCTTGTAAACCATTTATTAAAGCAGTATTCTGTAAATAAATGTAGATTTTGGAAATATAAGAAGAAATATGTAAATTGATTTTTGAAAATTATTTTATTCTTAAAAAGAATTTTAGAGAATAGACAGTGGTGTCAGATGTCATTTGACATGACAAATAACTGTCGGATATCTGGTACGTCAACGTTAGTACGGCTGGCAATGTAGAAAAAGTTTAAATTTTACCTGACTTCAAAAGTAGGAGGTTCCAAATTATATTGTTTTTGTGTAATATTAATCTTTGTTTTTGTGGGTTTCATGTAATCGAAATGATGAGGTGCACGGACGTGACCGAAGACCGATGGGAGATGTGACCACATACCGTGAGCAAGGAATTAATTTTATTAGAATTTTATTAGGTGTTTTTAGGAAGAAATAGGTGCGAAAACTCCTACAGAGTGCGATTTTAATAAAGATATTACTACAGTTAGGAGGGAGAGGGATTGCGATCCTCTCTCCTAGGGAAATGTGTCTGGGTTTGTTGTCGGTTTATACCAGCTTTGTTTATGGGGTATTGTGCCTTCGCAAAGTGGGGTCGAGTTGATCCTGTATGGTGTAACCGAGCCCATGACAATTTTATAATTAATTAATTAAAGAATATACTTCGAGTTATATTTATGGAGCACTCTGGAGGAAGTTCAGGAACAGTGAGTAGGTGTTCATAACGGTGGTCGTTTTTCTCCTGGTCTTCATAAGCATCCAGTAGAGTTAAACCTATTACAGTTTTGAATTTTATTTTTGTAAACCTTTTCTGGGTAGATGCTAACTAGGGCATCTTAGGTCAGAAAATTTAGCAGAGCAGTGTGGCTTTTTAGTGAGGTTTTTGCCTCATTGAAGCCATGTGCATTGCCGGGACATGTGGTGCGCCGAATGGCCTAAACTAATAATAAGAAAGAAGACCACACTACTCGGGGTTCATTTTTGGCTATCCATAGATGGACTTCTGCATCGTCGTTTACCTCATATAGGTAGGACATTTGTATTAGGGTTAGGTAGGCGTCAATCGGCTTTTCAAGTATTCAATTGAATAGAAGACTTACTAGCGTTTGTGCTTCTATTCGTAGGGGCGTAGCTCATGTGACAATTATAGTCACAACCTTATGTTGGCGGCCTTATGTTGCCGACTGGCAGGTTAGAAGTTTCTAGAAACTCTTGGAAAGCCGTTTGAGATTAGATTAGAATAAATGATAGGCTTGACGTTTGTGTCAGAGTTAGTTAGAGTTCCGCGAGCCCGTCCAAGGGGGCAGATATGTGTTTTCCATATTATTCTGAATATAGTTAATTGAAGTCGCCCTCAGCATATTTAAATTATCCGCCCGTAGACAGATCCCATTCATACAGTCCTCTCGCATCGAGGCAACGAGTTGCAGAGCTACGCGACATCCCCAAAACGTCGAAGTGCCTCTAAGAAGCCCAGCAGCCCATATCTGGAGCTGGGGTTCTTACAGTACCTAACGGATAGATCGTCCCTTTGTTATTTACTAACTTCTGACGGCGGCTTCGCCTGCGTGATAGTTGGAAATTATTACAAGAGAAATACTCCCGGGATAAAAAGTATGTCCTATTGCAGGATATGTTCAACCTGTGTGCCAAGTTCCATCCAAATTCGTTTAACCGTTTAAGACGTGAAGAGGTAATAAACAGACGGACAAAACAGAGTTACTTATTCACTTTAAATATTAGGATTTATTATCAAAAACTAGAAAAAACAAAACCAGAAACACCGACAGCCGAAATTAAAGTTATTTTGCACATTTTTGTTTTTTTATGGAAGTCGGTTCTATTTTTGTAAACCAGTTTTTATTTTTCACTTTTTAGTGGTTTTTGCTCATGAAATTGTGTTAATAATCATTTGCACTACTCGCGAGTAATTTGCTGTTAGTTATTGAAGAGTTCCACTGCCTATCTCCGAAGATCTTCCTCCTTCGATTCTTCCTCACATCCTAATGTTTAAGTACATACACTCCTTCCTTAATAAATATGCGTTTGAAGAACAAAACCCCATCCAAATCGGATCAACAGTTTTTAAGAAAATCGCAAACAAACATACATAAATACATACATACGGGACGAATACAGAATCCTTTTTTGAAGGTGGTTAAATATATCTCCCAATCGCAGATATTCGCCGTCACGAAAATTTAAATGGAATGACACATATTTGCAAATGAAGATATACTCATGAATATCTAAAGAATTGAATGAGTTCATAATTGTATTCAATAATACTGACGTATTCCCGGAAACACACACAGACATGTTCCTTGATATGAAAACGTAGATATCAAGCATACCATTTTCATGATAATAATACCTACATAATAATAAATTGTGAGCAGTGGTGGCCCAGTGGTAACGACCGCGACTTACAAGCAGGCAGGCATTTACTTTGTGTAAATGATTCCATAACAACTGCTCTTAAAACGGTGAAGGAAAACATCGTGAGGAAACCGTTATGTCCTAGAAACAAAAAATCGAAGACATTGTACATTCACCAACCCGCATTGGGCCCGCGTTGTGGATTACGGCCCACATCCTCTCACAGAGAGGAGGCCTCTGCCCCAACAGTAGGGGCATTAATAATTTTTAGTAATTTAATTATTTATTTATTTTTTCACCAAAAATAATACAATGGATTACATAATACACTTATAGGCTAGTACTTAAGATTAAACAACCTGGGGGCATCAGTAGCCGAAGTAGAACGAGTCCAGTATCTCCGCATACAGCGCCAAACCCTCTAAATAGACAAAATCGCTTAACCTAAAAGAGATTATTATAATTTAATTATTTACTATTCAATTAACTACAATATAATTTAATACAATTGAATTAATATATAATTGAATACAATTTATCTTAACAGTGTGTTGACACTGTTATTATCGTCATCTCTTCTTTTACCTATTAAAAATATTTGCATCACGCTCGTCAGTAAGTCAGATGTCCGCTGGGCTAGCTTGCTATAAATATAGTTATCTGTGCGCTGGGCCTCATATGCTACTTTTTTCAGATCGGAACTGTCAGATTTTCGTAATTTAAATTATTGTTTTACTGGAAACGTTTGTAATTCAGCAGCAAAAAAATATTATTTATTATGATCAGTATTTTACAAGTCTTTACACTGTGTGGGTATGTGTTCTTGTGACCTTGATCAATATATAACGTATTTTTTTTATTCGTAACTACATATTCAAATAGTACAAAATGACATTAAACATCAATATGTCAAGTATTAATTTGTCAGTGAATGCAGTAAGCCTAAGGAAGGAATGAAGTCACCTTTGAATTGTGAAAAAAAATAGTTTACTAGGTATGATTATATATTATAGCTTCTGCTCGCGACTTCGTTCTCTGCGGATTTCAGAAAAAAATGTATAATAGATAATTATGAAAAATGTGTAATTCTACTAATATTATTAAAATAAATAAATTGTACGTTGTAATAGTTGTAAGCTCTCTAAATTTTTTTGACTCTTGGTAGTTTGTGAATATTTGCCTCATCTAGCTTAAATTGACAAAAAATTTTGACGTTTAAAAGTGTTTTTATAACCAATTTACAAAATAAGTATCATTTATCATTTACTGCTCATGATTCCAGCCACAAAATACTACTTAATGATTGTAGTAGATATTGGTTTTATAATTTGATGTCTATTATCTGAACATTTAGATTGTCTCATAAACCTCTGCAAGTTAGCTTCGGCCCCTCGCACCTCTTCTAAACGGACGGGCCCTAGCAAGATCTTAAAATCAAATGGCGCTCAAGCTGCAATATAAAATCATAACGGAAACCCCACACTTTATTTGACCTGAGGATTGGACCCAGGACGCTCCGCGAAGCACTTGCGCTGGTACTTTGGTTTTCTAACAATAAGTTAAATGTGCGCCACCTCTTCTACTTTCATACCTCCCTCTTATTCGTCATATCAGTAGTCGCTTGCCCTTTCTAGAAATTCATCATCCTTCACACAATCCTTCCATCGTTTCTTTAGTTTTCCTTTACTCTTGCCATCCACACACTCAAAACATACAAATAGTTAAATCGATATTGCACATAATCTTGCTTCAAAAAGATTGAGCGCTATTTTGTATATGTAATAATTTTATGAATGCATGTGGAAATAAATAGTTTGAAATTTTAATATATATATTTTTTTGAATTATTTTGGTAAATAATTCAAAAGAGAATGAATAATTTTCTACAACTGCCTTTTAAAGAGGGGGGGAGAGGAGCTAAATTTCGAAGAAGTACTTAATTCGCGCGGACTAAGTCGCGAGAGACATCATCGCTTACCATCAGGTGAGATAGCGGTCAAAGGCGTGCCCATCAAGAATAAAAAAATTAAAAAAAGTCGCGAGCGAAATGCTAATTTTACGTAATGTACCACTGACTAATTTTAGTACAAATACAGTATTCATTTGCGGTTTCCAAGCAGCATTGTCTTGCGTCGGAGAGAAATTCGTATGTTCATATCCTTTTAATATTTTTGTACAAATACCTGAGTGCCATAGGCTATTAAGTCACGAAAATTTCACGTTTTCTGTAAAAAATGCAGTAGAAAAAAACTAATAAACTGCTTCTAATTTCAATTTTACTTCAATACGTAATAAAAGTTAAAAAAATATTAATGATTTATTTACTCCATACCTTTCCGCAAGCTAAAGATTTTCTAGTGCTATCTCTATCGCACATTTTGGCAATGTTCATAATAAATCTACTTAACTTTAGTAATTTGAGGAGATACAAAATACGATATAATATACCCACAACTGTCAAGGATAATATTTAATCAAATAATTATTTGTCTACATTGAAAATTTATTTTATTCTATATTTATAAAGGTTGTACAGCAGAGTACCGATGTAAGTCAATATTCTGACGCTAGAAATAAATGAAGTTTGCATGCGGGCAACTCTGAATCAATTGGCGGTTTGAATCAATTTTACGTGGTGGCGTTATATTCGATTTTTTTAACTTTTCACGAGGAAGTTTGCGGGGAGATTGCGGTAAGTGCGGGGATTTCGGTGCATATCGAACTATTAATTATTTTCGAGGTGCCGCCTTGTGAGACTTTATGGCGGCTTTTGATATTCTGTCTAGGGACTCGAATTTGTAAGAGTTGGCAACACTGCCGACTTAGGAGCCCGATTTAGGAGTCCAGTTTAGGATAGTGTAATCGCTCGCTTTCTACTTCCTAGTAAGTTTGTTCCTAAAGTGGGTCCCTTGAAATCGGAAGCTGTAATTGAGCCTTTTTAAGGAACTGTTCACGAAGGCAGCAGCGCGGGGAGTGGTGCCCGCGCGTTTGCACTGACGTTGTGTTGTGTATTCTATTTTTTGGCTTTTTAAAGACCTATGTTTCAAAATGCCTGCCAACGTGGTGGATCAAATCATTTCAATGAATTTATTTTATAGCTATTTTGTTAAGCCACATGATCATATCGCATTAAAATACGATCACACTTACCTAATGGCGGTAAATAACAGGGTGAGCGTATTGACATGAACCGGCAATACTTATAAAACGACAATAGTTTGGGAATCGAACGCCAGACCCACGTTTGCACGGCTGGCGCAGAGGCTGAGCGATTAACTGCTGCGCTGCGTGTTGGGGGTTCGATTCCCGCACAGAGCAAATATTTGTATGGCTTACAGATACTTGTTCCGGCTCTGGGTGTTTGTAAACGAACCCACGATACAGGAGAAATGCCTTGTGTCAGTGTGTACGGAGTGATAGTATGCCTAGTGTGTGTGTGTGGGTTAGTGTGTATGCGTGTGTGTTGTGTCTACTTAGCAGAAACAATAGATTTTTAATTGCTTGCGGCCCATGCGCTGGGCCGGTAGACGCGGGACCCCGTTAATTAATAAGAACCTATTCAAAAACTTATAGTTACAGAAATAAGTAGCTTTATTTCTTTTTCTTAAATAAATAAATAAAAATAGCTTTCGACATTTTCACAAAAGTAAAATAAATTGCCTATTTTACTTCTCCACATTAGAGAAGACATATTGAATAAAATTGTAGGGACTTTGCAGGAATTTTAGAAATTAAAAAATCAGGATCGTAGCTTGCAGTGTAACAGTTTTTAATTTGCCAGTCATCACCTTCACAAAAAACGGAGGTCGGTACGTAACAGTAAATCAACGCCTGATGAAATTCATATAGCTAAAACTTATTATCTAACAATTATTGGCTAACTTAAATTTATAATGTTATAAAGTGGAGCAACGCTTCAACATGCCGCCGGCCGTTGAAAGCTTGCCTTTCAACAGCTGTTTTCCAACAACGGACAGATCTTGGAGAATGCTCTTCTGACAGTTCCGGTTGAAGTCCTGATATCGGCGACTCGGCTTATGCCGTCTGTGCCAGGATGAAGAGCAACAACGCGGCCCAACTTCCACTTCATGGGTGGCTGGTTGTCCTCCTTGATGACAACGAGGGACTCCAGGTTCAGACTGTCGTTGCCAGTCCGCCATTTCACACGTTGCTGAAGCTCCGAAACATACTCCTTGCTCCATCTTGCCCAAAAATGCTGCCGCAGCTGCTCAATGCGTTGATGGCGCGTCAAGTGAGGAGTGGAGTGGTCCCGGATATCCTTAACAGGCAGAGATGTGAGAGGTCGTCCGATTAGGAAATGACCAGGAGTGAGAGGCAACAGGTCTTCTGGGTTCGACGATAGCGGTGTGAGCGGTCGAGAATTTAATACACCTTCAATTTGTACTAAGACGGAGTTAAGCTCCTCGTACGTTAAACTACAATTTCCCAACACTCTGAATAAATGAAATTTGGTCGATTTGACACCCGCCTCCCAAAGACCACCAAAGTGTGGAGCGTAAGCAGGTATGAAGTGGAAGCTTATACCATCTTGAGCTACACTATCAGATAAGGAGTCACAGTTGCGTTTCAAAAAACTCAGATATCTCATTGTAGGCTCCTACAAATGAAGTTCCGTTGTCGGAATAAATGTTGAGAGGCTTTCCTCTCCGAGACATAAATCTACGTAAAGCCTGTAAATAATTATTGCTTGTTAAGTCAGCTGGCGAGAGTCTGTTCAGTGGGAGGTTACCCATTTGAGGAGTGACAGTCTGTGGTTTAAGTCGCCGACAGCGTACGCACTGCAGGCTCTGGCCAAATTACGACCGCCGAGTGGCCAGTAGGTCTCTCTAAGTGTACTTAATAATAATTGAGGACCTGCATGCATCAACCTAATATGCTCAAATTTAAATAAAAGTTTAACAAAATGATTAGTGGACTGTAATAATATGGGGTGTTTCTTTGTGTATGAATATTCAGAGTTGTGCAACCTACCCCCTATACGAATAATTTGTTGTTATCGAGAAACACATTTAAATTTAACAACCTGTTTTTGTGTGGTAATTTTTTGTTAAGTATTTAATAATAAATTATATTCATGAAAGGATTCCTTTTGCGACTGAATAATAATGAAGTTTAGCGCATCTTGTAATTCTTGAGTACTAAAATATGACGTGTTTTTTGTTGAACGTTTTTTGCAAGTGTTAATGAAACGAAAAACATAACAAATGCAGCGCTGTAATCGAATAAAATTGGAAAATCGATTAAACTCGATTATTCCTTTTAATAAATCTTCAGGGGCATGATGATCTTGGGCTAAATTAACTAAAATATTAGATTTTATGTCTGGTAAGGTTTCTGTATTTATAGTTGTGGGTGGCCATGTAGTACTGTTGTGTTTTAAGAAACATGGACCAAACCACCACAAGTCCAGTGATTGGATAGCGGTGGGTTCTACTCCGCGCGTTATTAAATCAGCTGGATTGTCGTGGGTCGACACATGTCTCCAGGTGTAATTACCGGAGTTTTCTAACACTTCGGCAACACGATTACGTACGAAAGTGTTTAATTTTATTGGCAACATTTTTAGCCAACCCAACACTATCATGGAGTCAGTCCAAAAAACAATACTAGACGGTTTAATACGAAGGGAACTAGCAACCTTTTCATATAGGCGTACACCAAGCACAGCAGCACAGAGCTCCAGTCGCGGTATAGTTAATGGTTTTAAAGGAGCAACGCGACTTTTGGCTGTAAATAATCGCACGTCGACGTCACCCTGCTCATTGGTGCTACGAACATACAAACAAGCGCCATATGCTTGCTCCGAAGCGTCGGTAAAAATGTGATATTCGAACTGTTTGTATACGTCACAGAGCACGCGACGTGGTACCCGTAAATTGTGAATGCAAGGTAATGTTTTAATTATGTTCGCCCATTTTGTTGCAACGTCAGGTGATAACTGATCATCCCATTTTAAATTATCTAGCCAAAGTTTTTGAAGCAACATCTTCATGCTCACAACACACGGTGCTAACAACCCTAAAGGATCGTAGATTCGCGCAATTACTGCTAACATACCACGCTTAGTATTTTCTATGCAGTCGGGAATTTTTATAGGGAAAAAGAGATTATCTGTATCAGTTCGCCAACTAAGACCCAGTGTTTTGCTACAGACATCACCTTCCTTGTGGAACTCGAAACAAGACTCGTCAGATGGTTCTGAGATTAAAGTGGGCTCGTTCGATTTCCACTTCCTTAACGGCATGCAAGCAGAAGCAAGAGCATCAGTCACCTTATGACGCAACATGAGAGCTTCCTCATACACGTCTTCGCCGGTCAACAAATCGTCGACGTAAAAGTCATGAAGAATGACTTGAGCGACCCTTTGATCCTGGCATTCCAGACCTATCTGTTTTATGCACCTGGTCGCGAGAAATGGTGCACTAGCCGTACCGTATGTGACCGTGTTTAATTGGTATGTTTTGAGAGTACTAGTAACATCATCACGCCATATGATTTGCTGCAGGTGCCTATCTGAAGGATGTACAGACACCTGCCTGTACATTTTCTCTACGTCAGCAGAGAGGACGTACTTATGAGTCCTAAATCTAAGAAGGATTGCAGTCAAATCGTCCTGAACGGTAGGCCCCACCATCTGTATTGAATTTAAAGAAAGTCCAGAGGTAGTGGGTGCACTAGCATTAAATACAACGCGTAATTTTGTTGTGCTACTACTTTCGCGCAGGATTCCGTGATGTGGAATAAAATATGACCGCAGATCTTCATTAAGATGACACTCCGACATATGGCCTAAATAAATGTACTCAGTCATAAAGTCTTTGTACATTTTGTCAAGTGGAGGTTGGCTAAGGTTTCGGCGCTCTATTGACAGAAAACATCGTTGTGCACGATGGTATGAATCGCCTAAACTGTCCAAAGTTTCCTTCAACGGAATCTTAACGCTAAAACGGCCATCGGATAAACGCATCGTGTTTTTTATAAAGTGATCTTCACACATGTTCTCTTCAGCTGAATACGTCGATGCATCATGGCTTACTTCCTCGAGCTGCCAGAAACGCGTCAATTGGTTTCGGATGTCATCTACATCATTAGGACTGGAAGAACTTTCGTAATAATTGTTTACAAAATTACATTTAATAGAAGAAAGTTGAGAAGAATTATAATTATAGCCGCCGTTAATTGGGCCACAAACTAGCCAACCTAATCTAGTTTGATGAAGTGTTGGTTTCCCATCACCTAATAAAATCTTATCAGATCCTATTAAACTCCAGAATACGTCAGCCCCTATAATGATATCTATAGAAGCCGGCGTGTGAAAATATGGATCAGCTAAGTGAATATTTGTGGGTATATTTACATGTACCTGTCTAGCGGGAACATTATCAGTAATTGTGGGTAAGACAAAACATATAATATCACTTGAGTACGATTCAGATAACGACTGAATGTGCACACGACACATTTTATTCACATGAGACAGAGAGTTGTTTATACCTTGTATAGATTTATCTGTGTTTAAGTAAGGCAACTGTAAGTTATTGTATAAATTCTCCGTCATTAAACAAGCGGAACTTCCCGAATCAAGCAACGCTCTAGCGATGTGTTCTTTATTATTTACATCGTAGCACCTAATTAATGCAGTTGACAACAGAATGTTACTTGCGGTAGTCGTATGCGAATGTGCGGAGATATTAGCTGAGAGCGCAACGTGATTGTTTGTGTCGATAGTGGAGGATGACTCACTGTTAGTCTTATCGGTCGTAACAGATGATTTGCTTGGAACGGGTTTTTGTTTGAAATCTGCGTTATGAATAAGCGTGTGGTGTTTGCGCTTACATACTTTGCACCCTGATTTCTTACAATTATAGGGATAGTGACCGTGACGCAAACAATTATAACATACTTTATAACTAGGTAGTAATGACATTCTATCGCTGACGTTTAGTGATAGAAACTGTGGGCATGAATTGAGGTTATGATCGCCTTTACACTTTGGACAATTTTGTGATGAGGAACTACTGGTGTTTTCGGTCGTAACAAAGGATTTTACTTTGGTGTTCTGTTTTACGTTACTTGTGGAATGACGTGACTTTTCCAGTGTTTCTATTAATTCAGCGCGATTACGTATAAACTCCATAAATTGATCAAAAGTGATTCGTTTCGATTTATCAATACGCCCTTTATGTTCTTCCCATTCTCGAAATGTTTTGGTGTCTAGTTTTTGTCTGATAATGTAAATGAGTAGTGTGTCCCAATTATTCACAGGTTCACCTAATGTTTTCAAAGCTCTGATATTTTTGCTAATATTGTCTACGATGCCTTTTAATGCAGATGAGGACTCCTTGGTGATTGATTCGATATTGAATGACGCTGTAACATGATTGTCAATCAATATTCGCTCGTTATCGAATCGCTCACAAAGAAGTTCCCATGCCATGTTGTAGTTTTGAGCCGAAAACTCGATTGACTGAATTACAATAGCAGCAGATTCTGTTAATGATGACCTCAAATAATGGAATTTGTTCACCTCGTCTATGTCGTCATTGCCGTGGATGAGACTAGTAAATGTATCTCTAAATTCGAGCCAGTTATCATATGAGCCTGTAAATTTAGGTAACTGTATGGTGGGCAACTTGACAAACTGACGCTTACTGCTAGTGGTGGACTTTATTTCGTCTTGCTCAGATTTTGAGAGTTTATTTAATAAAACCTTTGCTTGAGCCATCAAACTATAATATTGAGATTCTATTACAGTTCGTTCGAGAACCTCAGAGTCGGTGTCACATTCTAACTTTGATTGAACTTCGTTAAATTCGTCATACAGATTATCTAGTTTGTTGACTCGCAACTGCAACTCCATTACCTGAGACGGGTTTACCGTAGATTCTTGAAATTTATTTAAATAGGTCTCAAAGACAGTCAATCTTCCCTTATAACTGCTTCGCTTCCTTTTAAGATCTTTAATATCAGTCATTTTGAAAGGAGGGTGTCGTAGACCTGAAATTATACAATAAAAATATTAAATTAAGAAACTATGTATAACAAAAATACCTATCGCAATGAATAGACTACGTTAAATTAGACTAAGCAACAATTGGCCTAAGTTATTGATTTATTTTACAATTTTGACCTTTGACCACTGAAAATTATAATGAACTACCGTAGTTAAGTATGTAGGTAGGTAAGGTTTACTATTCTGTTAGAATAATGTAACAACAAAATAATTATTTATCTATGTTTTAAAAGGTTTACAAAGCAGCAATCAATGATTGTAAAGGCTAAACTAATAATATTTGTAAATAAAAAAATAAATAGCTAACTAATGTAGGTTAACACTAACACTACTGTACTGTATTATAAGCACCTGTTAACTATATTTTACAAATATAATTAAACCTAATACTCTGTAAATAATTCCTTGTAAATATAATTGTATATAAACATGTAAATAATTTGTAATTAATGTATAAAATGTGTTACTAACCTTATTTATGTTCTTATATTCGCTACTTAATACCTATATTTTTTATATTATCTGATTAAATATTAATGAGTGTTGGGTGAATTTAATTAATATTATAATGTTTTGGCTTAAACACTTATAGTTTTATTTCACTCGATGTTCACTTCACTTTTTCTCCAAAACGTGTTTGTCACCTCTTCACTCTGGTATTTTCCAAAATATCCAATATTAAGCTTTTTCCACTTTGCTAGTTGTAGATAATATAATATCCGATTCGTATGGACCATGAATAAAATTGTAGGGACTTTGCAGGAATTTTAGAAATTAAAAAATCAGGATCGTAGCTTGCAGTGTAACAGTTTTTAATGTGCCAGTCATCACCTTCACAAAAAACGGAGGTCGGTACGTAACAGTAAATCAACGCCTGATGAAATTCATATAGCTAAAACTTATTATCTAACAATTATTGGCTAACTTAAATTTATAATGTTATAAAGTGGAGCAACGCTTCAACACATATTATGATTTAGTTTGAGTTTCAAAGAAAAACAAATTCTATTTGTTTTAAATACGAAAAACTTTCTATTACATTACAAAGTAGATAATGTCAAAGGCAATAAGCTTTGTTCCAAAAATAGAGACAATGTATGACAAAATAAAGTAATTTAAGACTCCCATTTTGGTATAAATGTCACAAGCATTTTATTTCTCATTTTCACGTTTCGTCTTTAACCCTTATTACGTAGTACATTTACCTCAATTATTATTACGTCGATAACAGAAAGATCCAGTTAGACACGTAACTAGAGACAAAATATTTAAAAAAAAATGTTGCCCCTCACTAGAAATTATTCCTGTACCACGTAAAAATTCAACTTTGTAAGAACATACGCAAACAGTGACTTTGTTTTATACTATTTAATAAAATTAATAATACTATTTAGAGATTTTGAGAATAATTTTGTACCTAAACCAGTTATTTTCAAAAATTATAACAATTTTTTTTAATACATGGAATTTTATACTATTTAATAAAATTTAGAAAAAGTGGTTCTAATTCAGCTTGCAAGATTTGAGTCGAACATACATACATACATACAAATATTGCCTGTTAAATAAAAGCTTTTAAAAAATATGCAATTCTATGTGTTCAAAACTTTGTTAATCACGTGTCAACGGCTGAAGAGTTTTAAGATCGAAACGCGTAGGCATATAACGTCTTACGACATTAGGGTAGACGTAGGATGCTTTGTATCCCAGGCGAAGTAATGGGCATACCCTTGTGATAATTTTCGGCTTTGAAGCGGGCGAACCCACTGGTAGAAGTCAGTCGTTTGTGAAGTGAAAACTTTGCGTTGGGCATTTTTGACATTGGAAAAAACTATTGAACTCGCGCGATACCGACACCGACACCGCTAAGCGATCCGCTACGAGTGAAAACTTCTTTAAGAGCGTTGGGCATTTTTGTTCAAGTTTTCACTTCTGTCGGCACTCCCGGAGTGCCACTCTTTTTTTTTCTCAGTCCACGCTTTCTCACTTATGGGCGAAGGCCTTCCCATACATTTCCAGCTCTGTTTACGTCTTGTCCTCTCCTGCCAACCGGTCTGGAACGAGCCCAGATCGTCACGCCAGTGTTTTCGGTTAGGCACGCCACAGTTGCGGCGATAACTCACCTCTTTGAGGATTGGTTACCGAGTGTAAGAAGAGAGTGTGTGAAGTGCTACTAACATAGTCTAAAGGTGGAAGCTCCAGGGAGCCCGCGAAATTCAAATTTTGTAGCGGTTTTTGCAATTTGCAGGTCAGTGTCAGGTTGTATCTTGGTCAAATTTTGATTCGCGGCCGTAGCAAGTATGTATTTATGGAATTAAAATCATCAATACAACTCTTTCAGTTAGAATATTGTCAAATGTAAGTATTTCATGAAATTATAACATTTGGCATCAATTCTAACTGAGACAGTTGTATTGATGATGTAGCGACATCTATGACGCCGCACATGAACTAAAATAACAAAATCCTACATCGCGCAAGCAGAGTTCTCCGCGCGATTTGAACATATACAACAATCCGAAATCAACCATCGGGCAGTTGCCCGGACCAGACACAACACCCGTCTGGTCAGAGGATCCTCCCTTATCAATGGAGGTTTGCGGGACTTTACACCCTGTTCCGCATACCTCTATAATGATTTTAATGATTATAGTTCTGTAAATACGTACTTGCTACGGCCGCGAATCATATTTTGACCAACATACAACCTGATACTGACCTGTAAATTGCAAAAAACGTAAGAAAATTTGAATTTAGGGGTAGCGGATAAATTCGTAATAGAGTTACCGCTCCCCTGGGCACTCAGGCAGGGAAGGAACAGGGTTGGGTTTTAGTCAGTAAGAGTCTGACTCGCCCTCCCGCTCTACCCAGAGCAGATGTCATTGGATGATTTACCACAGCACAAAAAAAACCCTGTAGCTTTCACCTTAAAAAAAGCCTTACTTATTAACACAAGTTTTGTTTATATAATATGTATGTTTAAGTTATGGTATATTTCTGTTTTTTTTATTTTTTATTTTTTGGATGTGTCGCCTGAAATAAATGGTTTATTATTATTTTTATTATAAATTGTTCCGACTGATATGAAATAATACGAAGAAAAAAGAGTAGCGTTAAATTACACTTGTGTATTTCTCTGTAATTCTTAATGACGATTTCACGTGTGTGTGACATCCATTGAAAATTATCGCTATCGCAATCCCACTATCTGATGGTTACTTTCATGCGTCAAAGGGTCTAGCAGCATCATTTCTCCTGATTTCTCTTACGTCACAGATAATATAATACTAGCGTACAATTGCCTCATCCCATACAAAGAAACAGTACCGCCGTAAGTACGTGTTTTCGACTGGCACAAGCAACTTTTGTTCATCGTTCAGGCCCGTCCTCTACACCTCGCTAGATGGTGTTAGCAGCGACGTCTTGCAAGCTGAATGAATTTACTTAGTCTTACCAATATTTTCTCACACGTTGAGGAATTATTTTATAGTATTTTTGACACTTCACAGTAGTTTTACTATATCAAAATGTGTCACTATACAAATTTGAAAGAAGCGAATGGATAAACTCTAGAACATCAAACAGCGCCATCTATTGGTACAAGACATATAGATGTCTAAAGATTCGTTCCAATAATCGCCTAAATTTGAATTACAAGCCAATTATTCCACAACTAGCTTTTGCCCGCGACTTCGTTCGCGTGGAATAGTGACTTCCGGCAGATTTTTGGTTTTACCCACATAGTTCCCGATCTCGCGGGATCTCTTCAAAAATGAAATGTGGAAGATATTCTAGGGATCTCTTCAAAAATCATCAACATCAAAATCATTCATTTATCTATACTCCGTTCGGGCATTTTCTTTGTACTAAAAGTTTTATTATATTGATATTATTTTTTTCATACCTTTTTACTATTTATTTACTTTTTTCCGATGAATTAAAACAATAACATGAACCGAACTCGTGTAATGATCGACACCATTGCGCGATCACCAACTCGACATATAGTACTAATAGAATTATCTATACTCCGTTAGAGCATTTTCTTTGTATTACAAGTTGTATTATATTATATTTTCATACCTGTTTACTATTTATTTACATTTTTCCAATGAATTTTCAGTACTGAATTGATGCCGACTCTTGACCAATAGATGGCGCTGTATGTCCGCAATAAATTTTATTTTTTATTTTATTTTTTGTAATAAAAACTATCCTATGTCCTTTCTCAAGTTCCAAACTATGGCTGTACCAAATTTCACACAAATCGGTTCAGTAGTTTAGGCGTGAAGCAAAGACAGACAGACAGACAGACAGAAAGACAGACAGACAGAGTTACTTTCGCATTTATAATATTAGTTTGGATTTTATGCTAAGGGCAGTTTATTAAATAAGAATAATAATAAAATTAATGAATGTTTTTATGATTTTTTATATATGAATATTTAAAAATGTAAAATGTATGTACATAAAGATTAATAAATGGAAAAATAATAATAAGTTAATAATAATTATATAATAATTAATTGATATTTATATACGAACGAATAATCAAAGTGAATAAAAGTATAATATAATAATGGTTTTCACAATGTTAGGTACTAACTTATTAGTACATAATTAAAAAAATAAATTAATAAAGAACATTATAATTGTTAAATTCTAAATTCTATTCCTCCTCTCTCCTACTTGATCTATGCTGTGCCCGACAGCCTCCATAATTGTGACTAATATAATAATTTCCCTATCAACTATAAACATTATGGTACGCAATAAAGAATTGAGAATTGAGAAAATACAGTTTTTACAATATGTAGTTTCAAAATATTAATATTACTTAGACTTCAATAAGAAATCGATGCATTTTACGCCATCTATTGAGATTTATTTGAACTAAATTTTCTTTGTTTGAGATGAGACCCCGTGCCTACGTAAACGTTTCAGTGCAGTGTCTCAGCGGGCTAAAATAAAAGCCTTTCCTTTCCTGTTCCGAGAATGCACTAATGACGGACGGACAGACCGAGACTATAAGGGTTTCTTGTACTTATTAGGACTACGGAACCCCAAAATAAACGGTATAAATGACAAAGTCACATGAAAACTTTCTTCAAAAACCCTTTCTTAGTGCTAACGTTCGTGACATATGCACCTCTAGTGTAAAAAGGAGACCATTCGGAGTAAATATAAAGAAAACGCAAATATTTGACCAACTCTCCGGCAGAAGTTCCAAAAATCAATTTTTCATACTTATTTGTGCTGCTCTCTTCAGTGATGCAATACATTAATTCGATATTATTTTATTCAGAGAAACCATTGCTATCTTTAGTACACTAAAATGGCCGAACTAGTGAACACTATTGTAATATGCTTAGATATAATAATAATCTTTATTTACATAAGAAGGCATACAAATTCTGTGAAGTCCCTGACTCCTATACTAGGTGAATAACCTGTGTTACAGAAGCCCCCTTCTGGAAGGAGATACAATATTGGTTCAGGAATAAACAAGATAAGAATAAGAATAAAATTAATTAAAAAGTTAAAACTAAATTAATGACAACAAAAACAAAAAGTCGTTAGTAAAAGCCTATAAGTGAGTGAGTGTGTGCGGTGAGTACGTGAGTTGCATGTTCAGGAAACCTTAATTAGATTTAAGGGGAAAAAAAAAAATTGTGCTTCTCGAATTATTTAATCTAGGTAGGATTAGTATCCCTGGAGCGTTACTAGGATTTGCTCTATTTCTTCGTAACTGAGGGACATTAGCCATGGCGTATGGCTCTGTTTAACATTATGTACGGTAAGTCGATACATTGCCAGTTTCTTGTTAATTCTGTTGTAAAGTGAGCTTTGGCACAATAGTGTCGTCGCGCAGATAATGTAAATACTTCATCCCAGAATAATATATCGCCTACCCTACATATTATTGTAGTCTATGCGTAAAATATTATTTGCCATACAACCACAAATAACTATATTAGTAGCAAGCTACATACAACTGGTACATATAGCATACAACATTACACATAGAGTTACATAAATTTAGTCTATTACAACTATTAACGACTATTTTAAACTGCATGCATTTATTTCGTCTTTCTTCTTCTCCTGTATGGGCTTTGCGCGACACGAGTAAGCAAGTCATCAAATAAAAATAATAATATCTTTATTTCTTCCCCAAACAAAAGACCTAATATGATATAACTAACACAATAAAAATATCAATTTCAGTCAAGTGTATGTGCGGAGCTGGTCTCTATTATAGGTATAAACCTGTATTACACACCACCAGGTCCTCACCCCACGAAATCAGATATAACATAACAAAGAATTTAAATACACACACTTTTTATAAAAGAATTTAAGAGAGACAAGATACTAATTTAGTATCTAAATGCTAATTCGCCTCTTAGCGCGAAGGTTTGTATGTCACAGGTGTAGTGTATATAATAATATGTGTAGTGTAAAAGTGGGTGTTGGTTGCGTGCGTGTGTGTAGTGTATGTGTGTGTGTGTATTTACCTAGTTTTCTAATTCTGTTAGACTATCCATTGATAGTCTACCAGACTACTTACTTCACTAAGTAGGTCCTCCAGTATGGAGGATAATACTCAGGCAGGAGGAGCTTTGACCGTTTTTGCAAAAAGAAAGATTTATTTATTTATTTATTTATTTAGTACACATACAATTATTTTTACAGGTAAACCCAATGTAATAAAAGTAGTCCTATAATGATAATTGACCAGTCCTAAGCCGTGGCTCAGGGTACCGGTACAAGTTACTTAGAAGACAATACACTAATTGTCACCCTCTGGAATTCCGCCAAAGAGCAGGAAAAAAAAAAAAAAAAAAGAAGAGCCCTATATTGCTGTCACTCACGTGTCCGTCTATCCGTCTATCTTCCTGTCCGTAGTCTGTCACAAAATTTTGTTCCGAAGATTTTTTAAACTTTTTGTTGACCTACGAACTTGGGTGATTGATAACGTCTATTATTACGTATATTTTACTAACAAATACCAATATATTGATAAATCAGTTTTTCTTTGATAATTCCCTCATTTGGTACGGAACCCTAAATGTGTGAAGTCCAACAAGCACTTGGTCGGTTTTTTATTTATGTATTTACGGAAAAAAATAAAGAGAATAACGTGTTCATCTTGAATGTTTATATTTTTTGTCTACGAGTAATACCAACTTAATCGTGAAACTTGAAAACGCTTTGAAAAATTTTAAAGTGATTTTTATTGAATGGATTCGATGCAATTGATTAAGCCATTAAATGCAGAAGCTATTACCGAAGAACGTTCAAGTTTTTATTTTCATTGAAGTGCTACGTCAATTACAGCCGTACGATAGGTATTTTATTGTTTTAAGTTCGGACCAGAGTAGAAAAATAAATTATTTGATTGGAACGACCATTAGAGCCTTCTACGTCAGCAATTTGCTTTAGTTTGCGATTAATTTATGTGTTTTAAGTCTTAAACGAAGTCTATATTTTATATCTTGTTGTTTTTGAAAGTTTGCCAAAGCCAATTTTTACGTAGTGATTTCACCCTATGAGAAAAATAATAACGCATAAAGCTAAAAGGCAAAAAGGTACTGAGAAATTGCTAATAAAGAAAAACCGACCTTAAAAAAACACACAACTAACTACTAATATTATAAAAGTGAAGGTTAGTGTAATTCAATTTTATAATATTATACGGGGTGTAAAAAGACACATCACTTAGCCGTCAACTACGCATACTGTACATCTAACAAAGTAGCTTTGTGCAAAAAATATTGCTGGGAAACGACTTTTAAAAAAAATTATTGCACGCAAAGTAACGCGAACCCAGGCAAGTGGAGTTAATAATAATAATAATTAACAACTTTTGGCTGAAATGGTACAGCAGCTCACACGCGCTCCTGGCATCTCAATTCCAGTCATCCTTAGAGTCTGGGTCGCTGCCTCAGTTTCTAACAACAACTTCTTACATCCATTCTGAGAGCGAAAATTAATCTGCACATTGACAGTAATTCAATTATGTCTGCCTCTCAGAATGGATGTAGGCACGGGTCCCGCGGTACTAAGGAGCTACTCCTCATAGACATGGCCATAAGCCAGCAGGTTCGTCGATCCCATAAGGATTTGTCGACATGCTGGATAGACTATAAGAAGGCCTACGACTCTGTTCCACATACATGGCTCATGAGGGTGTTGGAGTTGTACAAAATAGATGCAACTCTCCGCACCTTCCTTGGGTCATGTATGGGGCAATGGAAGACAGTCCTTCGCTATCCAAGATGTCGACCAAATCAGGGGAACGATGAGCCTATATGGATTAAACGGGGAATATTTCAGGACGACAGTTTGAGTCCACTTTAGTTCTGCTTAGCCCTAAATCCTCTAAGCACATTGCTGGAGGATTCAGGCCTGGGCTATCGGTTGAGAAGAGGTGGTCAGGCCATATCTCACCTTCTTTACATGGATGATCTGAAACTCTTTGCCCCCAACAATTTGCGACTGATGGAGTTACTGAAGGTAACTGAAACTTTCAGTAGCGTCATCAGGATGGAATTTGGTGTGGACAAATGTGCAGTCATGCATGTAAAGCGAGGAGGGATTATGGAACTCTCGGATTCCATAAACCTTAGATCCCTCTCCTCGACCGAAACATACAAATATTTGGGTATGTCGGAAGCGTTAGGCATTAACGTTACTGACATGAAGCAATCGCTGAAGGAGCGCTTCTTTGGCCGCCTGAAAAAGCTATTTAATAGCCTTTTGTTAGGCGGAAATCAGGTGCGTGCCTTCAACGGTTGGGTTATGCCGGTTTTGATGTACTCTTTCGGCATACTCAAATGGACTCAGACCGAGCTAGACGCCCTGGATAGGAGGGTCCGTACGCTGATGACCGCAAACCGGATGCATCACCCACGATCATCGGTGATGAGACTGTAAATCCCGCGGAAATGTGGAGGTCTAGGTTTTTTAAACCCGAAAACTCTCCACAACCGCGAGGTGTGCAGCCTCAGAGAATATTTTCTTGAAACCGACGTGGGTATCAACCGCGATGTGGTCGCAATGGACAAGGGACTCACCCCGTTGTCCATGGCTAAAGAGAACTGGCGCAAAACCTGTAATACTCACTACTGATGACCGCAAGGAGGTATGTAAAAGCAAGGAGCTTCACGGGCGCTTTTATCGGGCCCTTCATGGGCCTGATGTAGATTTCTTGGCGTCCATGGCCTGGCTACGTTTTAGTGACCTCTTCGGGCAAACTGAAGGCTTTGTCTGTGCGATTATGGACGAAGTTATCTTGACGAATAACTACCGGAGGCATATTATGAAGGCGTATTTGCACAGACACCGGCGGACTACTATTTAATATTATTATTTATACTTTTATAATTTTAAATGTTTTTTTTTTACTTCTTTTATATGATTTATAAGAAATATTTAAAATTATAATTTATATATGTATAGAAAATGAATAAACGACATAATAATAATAATCTGTGGCTCGACTGTCAACTGAAGTGACATAAAATTTTCTTTTATGCGATTTTTGAACCAAATTAAATATATAAACTAATACAAATGAATCCAAACCAAGCAGAAAATCCAAATAGTCAACAACAATGAACCATACACGCATTTGACTGGCCTGTTGGTCTAGTGGTTAGTGACCCTGACTGCTATGCCGGAGGTCATGGGTTCGATTCCCACCCAGGACAAATGTTTGTGTAATGAGCACGATCATTTGTTTTGTGTCTGGGTGTAATTTATCTATAATATGTATGTATTTAGAAATATATAAGTATGTTTATCAGTTGTCTAGTACCCATAACACAAGCTCTGCTTAACTTGGGACTAGATGACGTTGTGTGATAGTTGTGGAATATTATTATTCCATTTATTTTATAATATATACATACAATTTACATTTTGAAATATTAAAATATCAAAATATCAAAATATAAAAACATTTAAAAATATAAAAAATAGTATCCCACCGGTATCGGGATAGGGTCCAAGCTACCGGTGGTCAGGGCTCCTGAGAGAGGAACCTCCTAACTATGCGCGCCGGGTCCAGGAGTACTGCCTTCTGGATCAAGCCCTTGAGACAGCTGCCCAACGAGAGCCTCCTTAGGTGTTCGTCGAGGCTCTTGGCTATTAAGCCATTGGCCGTCACGACTATCGGCACAATGACTGCTGTATCCACCTCCCACATGTCGACAGCCTCGCGAGCCAGATCAAGATACTTTGTTTTTTTATCTTTCTCAGCCTTCACGAGGTTCTCGTCATGAGGGACAGCTATATCAACAATCATTGTGCGTCGCTCTTGTCGATCTATCACCACTATGTCAGGCTTATTGGCAACAATAGTCCTATCAGTGATGATAGATCGATCCCAATACAACGTGATATTGCCATTTTCGAGAAGGGAGGAAGGTACTTCAGATTCCACAAGATTGTATTTAAGAGCAAGTTGCTGGTGGATAATCCTGGCTACAAGGTTATGTCTATGCAAATAGTCTCCGTTAGCTAGACGAGAACAACCAGAAATAATGTGTCGGATTGATTCCCCGGGCCGGTGGCATGCCCGACAGATGTCAACCGTACCGTCCTTCACAATATATTTCCGGTAGTTATTCGTCATCATAACTTCGTCCATAATCGCACAGACAAAACCTTCGGTTTTTCCGAATAGGTCACCAAAGCGCAGCCGGGATACGGACGCTAAGAGATCTACATCGGGTCCATGTAGGACCCGGTAAAAGCGTCCGTGAAGCTCCTTGCTCTGCCATACTTCCCTGCGGTCATTAGTATCCAGTACTTTAAGTTTGCGCCAGTTCTCGTTTGCCAAGGAGAGCGGGGTGAGGCCCTTGTCCACAGCAGCCACATCTCGATGCATACCCACGTCGGTTTCTAGAAAATATTCCCTAAGGCTGCATACCTCACGGTTGTGTAGGGTCTAAGCATTTAAGAAGCCACGACCTCCACATTTCTGCGGGATATACAGCCTCATCACCGATGATCGTGGGTGATGCATCCGATTTGCGGTCAGCAGTGTGCGGTCCCTCCTATCCAGGGCGTCAAGTTCCGTCTGAGTCCATTTGAGTATGCCGAAGGAGTACATCAATACCGGCATGACCCAACCGTTGAAGGCGCGCACCTTGTTCCCGCCTGATAGAAGACTATTTAGTACTTTATTCAGGCGGCCAAAGAAGCGCTCCCTCAACGACTGTTTCACGTCAGCAGCATTGATGCCTAACGCTTCCGACATACCCAAATACTTGTAGGTTTCGGTTGAGCAGAGGGATCTAAGGTGTATGGAATCCGAGAGTTGAGTTCCCACGGATTCCATAATCTCGCCTCGCTTTACATGCATGACTGCACATTTGTCCCCACCAAATTCCATCCCGATGGCGCTACTGCAGGTTTCTGTTACCTTCAGTAGCTTCATCAGTTGCAAGTTGTTGGGGCAAAGAGTTTCAGATCATCCATGTAAAGGAGGTGTGATATGACCTGACCACCTCTTCTCAACTGATAGCCTTGTCCCGAACCCTCCAGTAGTGTACTGAGAGGGTTGAGGGCCAGACAAAACCACAGTGGACTCAGACTGTCGCCCTGGAATATGCCACGCTCGATCCTTATCGGTTCGCTGTTCTCCTGTATCTGTCGACATCCTGGATAGTAAAGGACTGTACTCCACTGCCCCATACACGACATCAGGAAGGTGCGCAGAGTTGCATCAACTTTGTATAACTCCAGCACCCTCATGAGCCATGTATGTGGCACCGAGTCATAGGCCTTCTTGTAATCTATCCAACATGTCGACAGATCTCTTCGAGAACGACGAACCTGTTGGCTAATAGCAATATCGATGAGGAGCAGCTCCTTGGTACCACGGGACCCATTCCTAAATCCATTCTGGGAGGCTGACATGATATGATTTTTATCAATATGGATGTTAATTTTAGCTCTCAGAATGTATGTAAGAACTTTATAGACCGTCGGTAAACACGTGATCGGTCTATAATTCTTAGGTTCCGCAGTACTACCTGATTTATGGAGCAGTTGGGTTATTCCTGTCGTAAGAAACTGGGGCAGCGACCCTGACTCTAAGGCAGACTGGAACTGAGCTGCCAAGCGAGCGTGCGACCTTTGGAACCATTTTATCGAGAAATTGTGGAGCCCGTCCGGCCCTGGAGATTTCCAGTTAGGCAATGGACGGACTGCACGAGCTACATCTTGGGGGCTGATGGTTATTGCCCCCATTTCTGGTATAAGGTCGCACGCACGCTCGACCTCTCGAGTCCAATCACCCTCGGTGTGCCTGACAGGCACCGACCAGATGCTGCGCCAGAATGAACTCATAGCGTCATCATCCGGTAGATGCCTATCAGATACACCTTGGTCCGGTCGCTCCCAAGCCCTATAAACCCGCCTTTCGTTGCTTTGGAAAGTGCGACTCTGAGTGTACCGCTCCACTCGCCGCTTGTACCGACGAATACGATTTGCCCATGCATAGACCTTCTGCTTCAGGAAGTCAATACGCTCTGTGACGCGGCTCAGATAATCTCGGAAACTAATATCAGTCCCCGAGAACGCCCGCCTCACGAAACGCGTCACCCTAGGGCGAGTGTTACCCTCCCTGAAGCAGATAAGCTTGCCGATGAGTGCTCTAGCCTCACCGATACGACGCTCAATTCTACACTGCCAAGCTGGTACAGCAGGTCGTGTAGCTCTGTCACAATTTGTGAACTTGACGTGAGCTAAACGACATGCTGCTGCAGCTGCGCAGTATAAGATTGAGTGGGTATCGGCAAGGTCTTTGCTGCTATCAAAACAATTTGATAGCTGCGAATCTAGAGCACACACCAGCGCCTTATTTTTATTATGCATGGGCAAACGAGGTAGACGAGGTCTAAGCAAAGGCGGTGTGGAGCGGTACTCCCGGAATGCATCCTCCAAAGCGCTCCTCAATCGTTCATTGCATTGAGTACTCACGAATATAGCCGCGTCATCATCATCCTCAGCAACGTGGTTGGGTCGCGGTGAAGCACTGGGTTTCAGTTGCATCGCGGCCGGTGGCGAAATAGGTGAGACACGGCTACTCCATGATTCCAGGCGTAGTCTATCAAGTACGGCGTCATCCAGCATACGGTTACGCTGGATGACCTGCACCTGATCCGACAGTCGTTGGGCCGAAACGTTGACAGCTGGCTCAAGCACCTGAAACAGAGAGAGCATCCGCCTACGTTACGCAGTCAGGTTACATCCCCCCTCTGTAGCCCCAAAGTATGAGCGCATGACGTTTTCGTTAATGGTTTGCGTCCATCGCATGCGCTGCACACTTCCACCGGCAGCGGGAACCCTATCAGAGGCCGGTGGGCCTCGAGGTTCCAAGCTGGCTGGTGGTCGGCCTCTTCCCCGTCGACGCGCAGGTGGTGGTGTCGTCAGCGGAGTGGTGTATTCATCGCTCGAGCTCGACGCAACTGCAGCGGCCGGAATCACTGGACTCACGGTTGGCGTAGGTCCCGGCGGCTTACCTGTGTCGCATAAACAGGGAGCCGGACGCTCGGTGCCATCACTGCACCGACTGTCGGGAGGACACGGCGCAGCACACACTGGCAGAGTGTGCCGCATGGGAGGAGCAGCGCCGTGCCCTTGTATCAGAGGTGGGCCCCGACCTGTCGCTGCCGGCCGTCGCACGTTCGATGGTCGGGAGCGCCGAGTCGTGGGATGCGGTGATCTCCTTCTGTGAAGCCGTAATTTCGATGAAGGAGGCTGCGGAGAGGGTGAGGGAGGCCGTGGCCACTCTCCCGATCCGCAGCAGACGTACCGGGCGTCGGCGGAGGGCGGACAACGCCCTCTTCCAGCCCCCCTAAATAGGTCCAGAGGGCCGGCGGACTCGGGGTCGTCCGCCGCCCCCCATCCAGCAGGACCCGAGGTGGCGGCGCGTAGTGTTCCACGCGCGCCCCTATTAGACGTCGCGGGGAGAGGACACCTCACTCTCCCCGCGAGCCAGAGGTGGCCCGCACAGGCGGGCCGGCACTAGCCGGGGATCATGGAAGTCGTACTAGCTCTCACGATCCCCGGTCCAAGTGTGGGATGGAACACCGGGGTGGTTTTTAGTCAGTAAGAGTCTGACAGACCCCTTCGCCCGCCCCGGGCGAAGGACATCCATGAGGATTTTCCACCCCGGCAAGAAAAAAAAAAAAAAAGGTCCCGGCGGCTGCGAGGCGGAGCTGAGCGACGAACCCGAAGATGTTGGGTGTGTGGTCAGCAATTTGGCCCGGCTTCTTGTCAGCATTTCGTTGTTAGGTCCATTATATTCTCGCCATGTTGTTTGTATCTTGGTTTTTCGGCATTGGTTATTGTTGTGATGATGTTCTTATTTTTTTCTGGTTCGTATTTTTGGTTTTGACATTATTTTTGGTTTATATTTACGAAAATGTAATAAAAAATTCGGCGAGAAAAAAATTTACGTCAGTTAACTTGACAGCCGGGCCACAGATTATTATTATTGTACAACAATAAAAACAATAAATAATCTCTTGGATAAACATAGATACAGCAATTAAATAAATTTACATATTGACGTCGAAAGAAAATATGTTGACGAGAGCCGCAGCCCGCAAAGCACGCCCACCACCTCCGGCCTCGTCGCTCAGCTCCGCCTCGCCGCCGCCGGAACCCAGCCCCACCGTGAGTGCTGTGACACCGGCCGTGGTAGTTGCGTCGAGCTCCAGCGACTAGTTCTTCTCGCCGCCGACGTCACCACCACCTGCGCGTCGACGGGGAGGACGCCGGCCGCCGAGCGGCTTAGGACCTCGAGGCCCACCGGCCTCTGATCGGGTCCCAGCTCCCGGTGGAAGCGTGCAGCGCATGAGATGGACTCAATCCATCAATGAAAATGTCATGCGCTCATACTATGGGGCTACAGAGGGAGGTAACAACCTGACCGCGTACCGTGTTCGGATGCTTTCTTTGTTTCAGGTGCTTGAGCCAGACGTCAACGTTTCGGCCCAACGACTGTCGGATCAGATGCGGGTCATCCAGCGTAATCATATGTTGGATGATACTGTACTTGATCGCCTCCGAACTGAAATGGGTAGCCATGCTATGGCCCCTCCGTCGCAGGCTGTGGCACCAGTGGTGGTACCACCGTCTAACCGTGCTCCCAGCCACGCTGACGACGAGTGTAATAGTAAGTAAGTAAAGTAAGTAAATAGTTTATTTTCTCGCCACAATACAAATATTTTTACACATTTTACATCAATGCAATTACTAAGCATATTGTGGGAGACTGGTGCCTAAGCTAGGCTTATTGCCTGTGTTTCAGGACACCAGGCCTCCTCCTTAGTGGGTTACAGTATGTGCACAGGATTTCACATAAGGTTGTGGTCAAAAATTTAAGTAAACAGACAAAGAAAGAAAAATCTAAATCAATGACATAGAAAATATGAAAAAATTGACAATATGATAAGATTTTGTGTGTGATTGTGAGTGTGCGTGATTGTAAGTGTGTGTGATTGTAAGTGTGCGTGAAAATGTGTGTAAGTGTTTGAGAGGGATACGGAGGCTTACACTATTACAGCAAATAGTCCTTCAGTGTCGTCGTAGCTTAACTCCTGTAGCCAGGAGGTTAGTTTCGCCTTGCAATCGGTCTTATGAAGTTTGTATATAGCCAAGATTTTGTTAATTTTACTATACAGATATGGACCGAGGTGGCAGAAGTAGTGTCTGGAGTGCATGGTGGTGAGTTTTAATTGGCTTCTGACTACAGGATTGTGGCGCCTTTTGCCACAAGACAAAGAGGGATTGTAGCTCAGAAGGCCATGCTGCATCAGAATTGTCTGCCTCACAAATATCTGGCGTACCTTCAGAACTTTTGACTTTTTGTACAAAAGATTGGTGGGATATCTGAACGGCAGGAAAAAGGACACCTTTAATATTGCTCTTTGCGCTCTCTCTAACTCGATAAGTGTGGTCCTCGGAGCACCACCCCAGGACGTGATGCAGTAGTTTTTTTTTTTTTTTTGGGGTGTGGGAAATCATCCTATGACTTCTTCCGCTCTAGGGTGGAGCGGAAGGGTGTGTCAGACTCTTACTGACTAAAACCCACCCCTGTTCCTCCCTGCCTCGAGTGCCCGGGGGCGAGGTAACTCTTTCGAATTTATCCTCCACCCCCGGGCAGGCATCGGCCGTGGCAGGCCCCTTCCCTTGGCCGACAACTCTTTGAGGCGCGCGTGGAACACTACGCGCCGTCGACTCTCGGGCCTGGTGCTGATCGGACGGCGAGTTACCCACTACTCGCCGTCCGCAGGCCCGGGTCTACGGTGGCCGGAGATCGTCTCGCGGCGTCTGAACCCCCTGGCGTCTCAGCCGGCGATTGCGGCTGGGAGCGCTAGGGCGACTCGGCTGTGTTCGAGTCTCCCTAGCGTATGCCGCCTCCCTCTTCGCGAGAATTACTGCTTCGCAGAAGGAGGAGACGGCCTCCCATTCCCTCTCGCTCCGTACCATGGCCTGAACCAGGGCACGGCGCGAGAGGTCGCTGCCGCCTATCGCAACGTGATGCAGTAGTTAAGTAGGGACTGAGCTAGGGCAAAGTACACGGATCTCCTCAACCTATCATCAGCCACATGTCTCAGGGTCTTAAAGACGTATATCAACTTGCGCATCCTACCACTAAGTGTAGATATGTGCTCATGGAAACGCAGGCCAGTGTCCACTATTACGCCAAGGTATTTTACCGAGTTGGCTTTCTGGAGATGTATGCAGGAGCAGGTGCTGTTGTGTGGCTTGGGACAGGAGTGGGCTACAATCGAATGCGGTAGTGTCGAGTTTGGTTCTGTCCTGTGGGTGATTGTAAAAGTGAGGTAGTGTGTTTTCCCCGCATTTAACGTGAGTATATTACCTTGCAACCAGTCCGAGACAATATTAAATCCCGATTGTGCGTATTTAAAGACATCACTCCAGGTATTCGCATTAAACAGAAGGACAGTGTCATCTGCGAAGGTAATTATTTTACCGTTCGGAAGAGTGAGCAAACCCAGGTCGTTTATGTAGATGAGAAACAGTGTCGGGCCTATCACGCTGCCTTGCGGTACACCGTAGGTGACTATCCGCTCATCACTGATGTATTTGTAGGAAGTGGGTCAGACATAATTAAATGATAGGCTGGAGGTAGTTTTAACTATTTATTTTTTTATTATAATAAATTTGAAATTCTTGTAGTTATGGAACTAATTGTGACAATAACCAATTACCCTATCTTATTTCGGTTTTTTCCAAACATAATCATTAATTAATTAAAAATCGTATGATGACAATTTGGTAATTAAAGTGATAATATTAATTCGAGGCTTCAAATTAATTAATTATCAAGAGTCAAGGATCAGCTAAGTACAACTTGTGTACCGTACCACGCCAGAGCCAAGACTGATTTGTTACACCGCTGCGTGCTCTTTTATACTGGTATCAAAACAAGTCGAGTAGTGGGGTGGTGGGAGAAATCGAGTGACGTACTTGTCGATGGCGTGGTCGGTGTACGTGTTGTTTACAGCTTAGAGAAATGACGAACGACGACGCCGCCGTCACGGCCATACTGACTTGCGGACGTCCTCGTACGCTTACAATTCAGACATCTGCAATAAGCAATAAACATAAATCGTTTGATCATCCTGACAAAAATCTTACTACTACTGTTTTATCTCAGCCCTACAGACTGGTAAAAATGATTTCTGGACCGGTCTTCAATGACCCTTCAGATTAACAAGTTCTGGACCGGTCTCTATTGACCCTTCAGATTTAAGTTCTGGACCGGTCTTTATTGACCCTTCAGATTATCAAGTTCTGGACCGGTCTTTATTGACCCTTCAGATTGACAAGTTCTGGTCCGGCTATAAGCCCTTCAGAATTATCATTTTATTTTGGCTAGTCCGGAATATTATTATTCCCTATAGCTGATTTATTATTGGACCGGTTTAACCCTACAGTGATTATTGCAATTTAACTATCATCATTAGTTCTATGGACATCAGCTCGTGTAACTATATTGATCGGCTCAGAATAAACGGACAAAGCGTCATCGGTATCAATTGAAATTGTACGTGAACTAGTAGTGTGATAGTTTTCATCTTCAGCAGTTAAAGTACTAGAACCAGCAGTTTTAGTTTCGGAAGTATCATCGGACTGGGTATAGATTTCATGAAAAATATTATCAGCTGAATCCGCCGCCGTCACGTCATCGTTATCACAGTTTTCAATCATTTCTAAAAATGCAGACGGACCACGGGGCACCTCTCTGAGATTTTCGTGAGAATATTTATAAACTCGATTTGAACTGTCAATGTGTTTTAACTCATAGCGATCATTATCCAAGATGGCGGTAATTTTAAAAGGACCTATGTATTTCCTGTCTATCTTAGTTTGATGCCTTTCTTCAGATTTTACAAATACGTAGTCACCAACGGAAAATAGTTTTACTCTAGCTTTACCTTTATTGAAACGTAATGATTCGGTATGAGATAATTTAACTATATTCTCAGATGCAGTTGATCTAACTTCATCAAGATTTAGTCTTTCTGTTTTGTCATTATCAGAGTTAATAGCTATTTTTGATATCCCTAAAGAGTTACTCTGTATTCCTAGCATTAGTTCAATAGGGGTAAACCCAGTGACTCTACACCGTGTGCTGTTAAGGGCCAATTGAATTTCCCCCAACTGATCCTGCCATGAATTATTAGAATCACATTCAATTATTGTCAGTAGATTTTTAAGCGTACGCATTACGCGTTCAACTTGCCCATTGGCTCTACTGGATCCTGTGGCAATGAGATGCAGATGGATATTATGATCTTTACAAAACTGTTTAAAGTCTACGTTGTCATACGACCGACCGCGATCAGCAATTATTCTTTTTGGTGCACCAAATAGATTTACTAAGTTTTTTATTGCTGTTATAGCGTGAGAAGAATTTAAAGAAGTAGTATGTTCCAAAACTACAAACTTTGTAAAACCATCTATAGCAACTGAACAATATTCTTTTCGTTCGCTTTTACCACTTAATTTGCCTGATAAATCTAAATGTATAGTATGCCAAGGAATAACTGGTTTTGGAATTGGGTGCAATCGTACTTGTTGAGCACCAGAGGGACCTTTAGATGCTTTGCATATTACGCAGGAGTCAACATATTTTTTAAAAAATTTTGCCATGTTTGGGAACCAGTAGAGGTCATACAGTTTATCAAGGGTTTTTTCGTAACCAAGATGTTTAATTTCATTATGAACGTGACCGATTAGGGTCCATGTCAAAGATCTGGGAATAATGGGTAACCACTTTGAAAGTTGGCTACGTTCAATTTTTCGAAAAAGAATGCCTCGTCTTATATCATATATGTGTGATATATCCACCGGGTAATCGTTGGATCTTAATTTCGAAATAATATCGGAAATCTCAGGATCACGTTGTTGCTCTACTAACAGCCATCCTCTTTCCAATTCTGAGAAGTGAAGTATTTTAGGTTTTTGTTTAGTTTTTGGGCATTGACTTTCATGACAAAAGTTACGAGAAAGAAAATCAGCATGAGCCATATTTTTACCCTCCTTGTAAACTATATCAAAGTCATAAGATTGTAAAATTGCCCACCATCTATGAACTCTTGGTGTCAAGTCACGTTTCGAGTGAGAAGCCTTTAGAGAGTTGCAGTCAGTAAAAACTGTAAACTTGCACCCATAAAGATAATGCCGAAAGTGTTCTACAGCTCTCACTACTGCCAAAGTTTCGAGCTCGTATGAATGATAACGACTCTCCGCATCACTTGTCCGGTGACTAAAGTAAGCGATTACATGAGGTAAATTATTAACTTTTTGTATTAGTACTGCCCCATAACCCTCACTACTTGCGTCGGTGTGGAGTTCGATTGGTAAAGTGAGATCGAATATTTTAAGAACGGGTTCGGTTGTTAAATGTGTTAGAACAGTTTTAATAATGCTATTATGTTCTGAAATCCATGTAATTTTGCCCTTGCCTTTAGCAGTCAAGGGATAAAGAGGCTTTAATAATTTGGAAAAGTTTGGAATAAATTGTCGAAAATAGGATGCGAGACCAATCAATTGTCTTACTTGTGTAACTGTGCCGGGGGTTGGTAATTTTTGCAACACTTCTATTTTGCGAGGGTTTGATCTTATTTCGCCAGAGGATATAACATATCCTAAATATTCGATCCCAGTTTTCATGAAGGAACACTTTTTAAAATTGAAAGAAAATCCTGATTCTGAAAGAGTTTTTAACAATTTATCTAGGCTGCTTAAACCCTCATCAATAGTTTCTGAAGCGGTAAGTACGTCATCCATGTAGACAAGGACTTTATCGTCGTTGAGTTTTTTAAGAGAGTTATTAATGGCTCTTTGGTATACCTGTGGTGCGTTCCTTAGTCCAAATGGCTTAGTTAAATATTCAAACTGACCAGTAGGGGTGACAAATGCAGTCTTCTCAATCGAATCCTCATGAATCTTGATTTGATAGAATCCTGAGGCCATGTCTACGCTAGAAAAATATTTGGCTCCATGCAACTTGTTAATTTGGTCACTGATTAAGGGTAGGGGATAGCTATCAGAGCGCGTGTTTCTGTTAAGTTCCCGATAATCAACACACATACGATCAGTACCATCCTTTTTTTTTACTAATAAAATGGGACTTGCAAATGATGAAGAACTTTCTCTAATTATCTTGGCATCTAATAATTCCTTAACTTTTTCATTCACAATTATCAATTCTGATGGAGATAATCTATAGTCTGTCTGTGAACTATTTTATTTGGGTCAATCAATTCTATTTTTAGCTCGCCAGTTGCGGCTTGTACAGTCGGTAACTTATTGATAAAATTTTTGGAATACTTATTTAAAATGGCTACCAACTTTTTTTTATCAAGACCTGTTAAGTCAGTATCAATAAACTGTGAATTCGAATCATTGTTATGCTTTGAACAGAAATTATTAACTTTGGATTTTGAAAAAGTTAATGAATCGCTATTGATTTCTACAGAAATTCCTTTTTGCAAAACATCACGGCCTAATAGAACTTCTTCGCTTAAACAATCGTCCGGTAACACGTAGAAAATGACATCTAGAGGCGAGTTTTGGATAGAGATCGAACATTTTATTTGTAAGGAGGAAATAATATTATTACAACCTATACCCCTTAAAATGACTTGTTCATGAAATCGTTCCCCTTCAAGAAGATTGCTTTTACTTTGTCTAATGTGGCTGCATTCAGAGCCAGAATCAAAAATAAATGATAACTTCATACCACTAGTCTCCAAGATGCTGCATGCTGCCTTGGAGCACAGATTGACTTGCTTGCTGCTAGTAGCGGCGTCTTCTTTCTTCGTATACCGCTTGGGACAGCTGCTGGCGATATGGCTGGTATCATGGCATATGTAGCAGGATGTTGTCTTCGTAGGCTCAGCTTTACTAGATAAAGAAGTATTTTTAGAGCGATTCTTGTCTCGACATTCAATGCCACGATGTCCAATTTTTCCACATGAGTGACATGTACCTCTAAAGGTTGAAAACGAACGGATTTTTTTTTGTTCTTTTTCGGAGGTAATAGGCTCGTCATTGCATCGTTTAAGTGTAAAACCTCTCAATATTCGGAAGAGTTGATGCTTATTATTAATGACAACTGAATTTAATTCACGACGAATTTTATCGTCACATTGAGATAGTACTGAAATTACAAAACCCGTTGTGACAGGTTCAGGAAAATTGGCATCGGGTATTTTCTCTATTAATTACCATAACCGCATACCTGCCTCAGCTGGGCTATCCTTATTACCAAGGCAAAACTTGATTATTCGGTCGAAATGATCCTGCATCATCATGGGCTTTGAAAATTTTGAAATTAGCATGTCTTTAATCCAAGAAAGATTGTCAGGTTTTACTTTTGTAAGACAGGCTGTAGCACGACCCTTAAGTGCGTGAATCAGCGCGATTATGAGGTCAACACCTTCAAGTTTTTTTTCTTTTACGATCACTTCACATAAGGCACACCAATCAGGGATGTCAGACTCGGGTTCATCCGGGTCAAAAGATATCAATTTTGTGAATGTAGATGTAGGGGCTTGGTGTGAGTTCATGGTGTCTAATATTCTTTGGAAAATGGCTTCCATGCCATTTGAAAAAAGAGACATCTGTTGGGCCATGTTGGCATTTGTTTGATTAAGAGGTGGGGGTGGATCCGATCCCACTTCTGATGTAGGAAGTGGGTCAGACATAATTAAATGATAGGCTGGAGGTAGTTTTAACTATTTATTTTTTTATTATAATAAATTTGAAATTCTTGTAGTTATGGAAGTAATTGTGACAATAACCCTATCTTATTTCGGTTTTTTCCAAATATAATCATTAATTAATTAAAAATCGTATGATGACAATTTGGTAATTAAAGTGATAATATTAATTCGAGGCTTCAAATTAATTAATTATCAAGAGTCAAGGATCAGCTAAGTACAACTTGTGTACCGTACCACGCCAGAGCCAAGACTGATTTGTTACACCGCTGCGTGCTCTTTTATATTGGTATCAAAACAAGTCGAGTAGTGGGGTGGTGGGAGAAATCGAGTGACGTACTTGTCGATGGCGTGGTCGGTGCACGTGTTGTTTACAGCTTAGAGAAATGACGAACGACGACGCCGCCGTCATATTCATCCACTCCAACGCACTGGGTTCGCTCACTTAAATAGTCCACAAAAAGCTTGAGCTGATTCCCTCTAATTCCAAGGCGATCCAATTTCTCAATCAGAATGAGAACAGAAACCGTGTCAAAGGCTTAGGCAAGATCCAGGAAAATTCCGATAACCTTTTGACCTCTATCCAGGTAGGTAATAATATAGTTAGTTAGGTCATGAACAGCATCGGAAGTTGATCTGCCAGCTCTGAAACCGTACTGAGACGGAGAGATTATGTTGTACTTGGTCAAGTAGTTTACAAGTCTGCTGTTCATGATCCTTTCTAGTACCTTAGATAACGTAGGCAATAAAGCTATGGGTCTGTAGTTTCTGATACAGTTTCTGTCACCACTCTTGAAGATAGGGTGAATAATGGCTTTTTTAAACGCCTTGGGGAATTGACCAGTGTGGAGTGAGAGGTTGCAGATATAGGTTAGGGGAGGAACAATCAAAGCAATGTGTTTTTTTAAAAGTGTACTAGATATTCGGTCCCATCCCACGGCACACTCACTGCGAAGGGAGATAATTATATTTGCAACCTCTGCTTCATCCGCGGGCAAAAATACCATAGAGTGCAACGTCTCATGCGTGCAGACACTGGTGGTCTAGATGTGCTGGTGTTATCAATTTTTCAGCAAGGTTTTTACCAATGTCCGCAAAGAAGTCATTTATTTGGTTCACGGAGCCTAACGGTGTGGGAGATATCGTGAGCAGTTCTTGTCTGTTGTCCCTTTTCTTTACCCTATTCGCTATGGTATTGATGGCTGTCCATAATTGTTTTGTGTTGCTACCTGCGTCAGCGATACGTGCCTTATCATAAGTGATCTTTACTTGCTTCATTAATTTATTACAGAAATTTCTGTATCTGGTATAGGTTGTTTTTAGAATAGAGTTATCAGGATCGTTTCCTGATTTTTTCTTTAGCTGATCTCTATGCCGAATACATCGTAGAAGGCCCGGGGTGATCCATTCCTTCAATATTTTTTTACGGTTAGGAACTTTGATTATTTTTGTGTTTTTCTCAATTGTCCGTGTGATTGAGCTAATCAGTAGGTCAGCCGCAAGGTGTGGATTTTCGGTTTTGTATACTGGCTCAAAATCGATAAGTTTCAAATCTGCGTCTAGTTGTTCATGGTTGATGCGAGAGGCAGTTTTCTTTACGCGTAGTTTAGGTGTCTTTTTCGCAAGATACAACAGGACAGTATCGTGGTCAGTCACTGAGGAATGAGCTACTAGAGTGGAAGCAGGTAAGTTTGTTTTTAAGCCTACATGGTCTAGACATGCTTGAAGACGGGTGGGCAGTGTGTGTGCAGGAAGGATACCGTGCGATGCAGGTAAGTTGAGGTAACTATTTTTGTCTGTGTCGTTACACTGTTGATGTATATTTATGTTTAAGTCCCCAGTAATAATAATATTTTTATAGTTCGAAATGCTGTTTAGTACTATGTCCAGAGAATGAAGAAAGGTGGTGATAGCTCTATAACCAGGAGGCCGGTATATAGATAGAAAGACTGTGTGTTGGTCAATTATTAATTGGAGACAATTGGCATCTTCGATTGCGGTTTCCTCAACCGATACTTCAAGTTCATCAAGCACATACACAACCACTCCCTCATTTTGGGTAAGATTTTTGCTCAGTTTTAAAATATTTATAGCCCTCAAGGTTAGGAATGTGGGGCGTGCTGGGTAGCCAGCATTCCGTCAGTGAAATAATATCCCGTTCCACTTTCGTCCTTGCTAATATAGTAATAGTAATGACATCGTTACAAACGTAAGTAACCATTGCAATGACGAATTGAGGAGTGCTTTGGAGTGTGCTATTTGGGAATATCGCAACATGCCACCCGAACTTAGGCCTCGCTTGCCTCGTTTGCCCATGCATAATAGGAATAAGGCGCTGGTGGCTGCTCTGGATTCGCAGTTGTCAAATTATTTTGATAACTGCGAAGACCTCACCGACACAGACTCGATAATGTGCTGCGCGGCTGTTGCGGCATGTCGTGTAGCTTACGTCAAATTCCCTAATGACAGAGCTACACGACCGAAACCAGCCGTGCCGGCTTGGCAGCGCAAGATCGAGTGTCGTATTGGTGGGGCCAGAGCACTCATCGGCAAACTCTCTTTAAGGGAGGGCAACACTCGCCCAAGAGTGATGCGCTTTGTGAGACGGGCGTTTTCGGGGACTGATGTCAGCTCCCGAGACTATATGTCCCGTGTCACAGAGCGCATGGACTTCCTGAAGCAGAAGGTGTATGCATGGGCAAACCGCATCCGTAGGTATAAGCGGCGGCTTGAGCGATACACCCAGAATCGCACATTCCGGAGTAATGAAAGGTGGGTATATAGGACTTGGGAGCAACCGGAACTAGGTGTGACTGACACGCGTCTGCCGGATGATGACGCCATGAGTTTATTCTGGCCCAACATCTGGTCGGAGCCTGTCAGTCACACCGAAGGTGACTGGACTCGGGAGATCGAGCGAGAGTGTGATCCAATAACAGTAATGGGGGCAATCACTATCAGCCCCCAAGATGTAGCCCGTGCAGTCCGTCCGTTGCCTAATTGGAAATCTCCAGGGCCGGACGGGCTGCACAATTTTTGGATAAAATGGCTACAAAGGTCGCACGCTCGCTTGGCATCCCAATACCAGGCTGCCTTGGAGTCTGGTTCGCTACCCGAGTTCCTTACAACAGGAATAACCCACCTGCTCCATAAAACAAGTAGTACTGCGGAGCCTAAAAATTATAGACCGATCACGTGCTTACCGACGGTCTATAAGGTTCTTACATCCATTTTGAGAGCTAAGATTAACACACATATAGATAGTAACTGTTTAGGCGCGCCTGCTGATTATATATTAGCAGCGTGTGCTAGATACAGACATTACCGCATCATTTCGGTTAAGGCGTTACCAACGCGGCGGCGTGTAATAGAAACTTTATAGTGACACTTCGTAACTTACCCACCGCATGAGCGGTCGAAATATTTTTGTGCCCTTGTTAAACTAAATTAAAGTAATTTAAAGAAGTTCATGGTTATTATTGAAGAATCCAAAATTTCCAAAAAATCATGCTTTATGTCATAATAGACATAAAATTTGGCGACCGTGACAGGACACGAAAAAGCAAAAATTCACAAAATTAGTCGGTTGAGTCGGCACGTGGCGTTATCATCGAGACCACTAAAGGCCGAGTTCCCGTCCGCGTCGTGAAGCTGATACTCATGTGAACCGGATCATCATAAGTTAAGTGCCCTTCCGTCCTCATTCTTACCTTGCTACCTATTTCCTTAACATCCTCAACTATCCCAAATTCCATTGAAAGGTCTGAAAAACGTGACTTCCACTTGTGCAATAATTTCAATTAATTATGTATGTATTGCTGAAGGGTGTCCAAGTTGTGTTTGTTTCGCACTTCCGTTGTGTCCCAATTTAAAACCATTTGACCCCATAGATTTTCTATAAGGTTCAAATCAGGACTTTTAGATGGCCAATTAATAACTGTCACACCTTCTTGAGCAGCTAACCATTCCCGCACAATGCCTGCACGATGGATGGAGCAGTTATCGTGCATGAAATAAATATGTGACGTTGGATAGGCAATTCGCACAGTCGGCAGCATAACGTCACGCAGAATCTCCAAATACAAACTGCTATTAAACCTACCACCAACTTCCACCAATTCACCAGGTCCCATGGACGACATCCAGCCCCAGTAGCCCAGGATTATTCTACCGCTGGTTCTACAAGGTAGCAAGCACTTCTCGTTGTAACGTTCTGCTTTCCTCCGCCATAAGATTTTACGTCCATCTTTGTCCGATTTAAATGATTTTTCATCAGTGAAGATCACAACATTTTCTTCCCAATTAAAATTTAAATATTCCTGGGCAAAACGGACCCTTTCTGCACGATGAGCAGGTGTCAATGGAATTTTCTGTGCCGGTTTATAATTCTTTATCCCAGCAACGTGTAAATACCTTCTCACTGTTTCCACTGAAATATTGTGGTTTATTGCGGTTGCACGAATGGGCAAAAATAAATTTTCAACGTGGCTTGAAACAATAGCCCGGTGGCGTTCGAATTTGGGACTATACTTAATGGCTTTTGCTCCTGGACGAATCTGCTGAATATTTCCATTGTCTCCATAACGTCATAACCATAGCCTGACCGTATTTCTCTAAGACAAAAATAAACATTTTTGGAACCGTGTACTCGTATGTAACTTGTAAGGAGTGAATGTAATGGTAAAATAGCCAACTACGCGTTCATTAATCACAATCAATAAAATAAAATAGGTATAAAAAAAAACTTACTGCTATATTAAGTCGGCGACCAATCTCTCTAATTCCAACATTCTGCTCATGTAAAAATATTATTTTATGTTTGGTATAGTCGTCAAGTTGCGACATGATGCTATATTACAGCAAATTGCTTAAAAATACTTAACGAGTTAAACGATTTACAAATGTGTGTGCGCAGTCACTGCTATTAGGCGTAGTGTAAATTTTGTTAATTAGATGAATTTATGATCTACCTCACGAAGTAAATATGTTTTACTTCGTATTCAACCATTCTTGGTAAATATAAATTCTGTGAACTTTAAATTACCCACCCGTTTACAAGATAAGTTATTAGGCGAAAATCATATTGGTCGTTCTTTAATATTGCAAGCAATATTGTAGAAATGAAAACAAATTAAAAAAGAAACTGATGGATAGGTGGACTGTGTTTTCGAACCCACATGCTGTTCGTCGTCAATCCAGTATCAAACCGCTAAGCCACCTGCCCGGGGGTGGAGGATAAATTCGAAAGAGTTACCTCGCCCCCGGGCACTCGAGGCAGGGAGGAACAGGGGTGGGTTTTAGTCAGTAAGAGTCTGACACACCCTTCCGCTCCACCCTGGAGCGGAAGAAGTCATAGGATGATTTCCCACCCCCAAAAAAAAAAAAAAAGAACCGCTAAGCCACAAGAACTTGTTGGGAATACGCGAAATTAAAGATTGGGTTGTAATTATGTAGTGTGACTTAAAAGCTTTTCAACATTAATGTTAACGAGATAATGATTAAAATAGCTTAACAAAAACATATATAACGCCGGTGGCTCCGACTTTGTTGGGTGGGTTTACCTTAACGTTACGTGTTAAAGATCAAATTTGCGTGTCTGTGTTATTATTGTATTTTTGTTCATCGAGTGCTCGAGCACTTGTCTGATAAGCTCATATAAATAAAATAAACCTTAATGTTACAGGCAGAGGGTCCAAAGTCGTTTGATTTTAGGGTGGGTCAGATAATGTTGACAACAGTCTGTACCGTGTCAGGATGCTGTCTCTGTTCCAGGACCTAGAACCAACCGTCGACGTCTTGGCACAACGATTGTCGGATCAGGTGCGGGTCATCCAACGTAATCACAAGTTGAACGATGCTGCACTTGATAGGCTGCGCTCAGAGGTACTGAACAACCCTACCATATTGACCCCGACATAGACCGCGGTACAAGCGCCCGCTAGTGGCGCAATCCCACTGCGTCCCAATAATTTAAGTGATGAGGCAGATGATAGGGTTGTTACGGTTTTTTTTTTTTTTTTTTTTTTTTCGGTAAGTAGCCAGTGCAACGATCAACTGAGGAGTGCACTGGAGGATGCACTTCGCGAGTACAGGTCCACTCCGACCGAACTTAGACCCCGTTTACCACGGTTACCCATGCACAAAAAAAAATAGGGCGTTGGTGTGTGCTTTGGACTCGCTGCTTAAAAACATCTTTGAAAGCAGCGAGAACCTGATTGATGCGCACTCAATCTTGTATTGCGGGGCTGTTGCAGCATGTTGTTTGGCCAACGTGAAGTTTCCAAATAGTGCAGGAGCTATTCGGCCAAAGCCTGCTGCACCAGCCTGGCAATGCAGGATTGAGAGGCGTATCGATGGGGCCAGGGTACTCATCGGCAAACTACTCTGCTTCAGGGAGGGCAATACATGACCACGTGTGATGCGCTTTGTGAGACTGAAATCAGTCCTCGAGAATACATGTCCCGTGTAACAGAGCGCATCGACTTCCTGAAGCAGAAAGTTTGTGCATGGGCAAACCGTATTCGGCGGTATAAGCGGCGAGTTGACCGGTACTCGCAGAATCGCATGTTCCAGAGCGATGAGAGGTGGGTATATAGAGCTTGGGAGCGACCTGAACAAAATGTGACTGACGGGTGCCGTCCGGATGATGTTACCACGAGTACATTCTGGCGCAGCATTTGGTCGGTGCCCGTCTGTCACACTAAGGGTGTTTGGATGCGTGATGTCGAGCGCGCGTGTGACATTGTACCAGAAATGGATAAAATCACCATTACTCCATCAGATGTAGCCAAAGCGGTTCGTCCGTTACCGAACTGGAAATCTCCGGGACCGGACGAACTGCACAACTTTTGGCTGAAATGGTACAGCAGCTCTCACGCGCTCCTGGCATCTCAATTCCAGTCATCCTTAGAGTCTGGGTCGCTGCCTCAGTTTCTAACAACCGGTGTCACCCACCTGCTCCATAAGACAGGTAGTTCCGCGGAACCCAAGAATTATAGGCCGATTACATGTTTGTCAACGGTCTATAAACTTCTTACATCTATCCTGAGATCAAAAATTAATCTGCACATTGAGAATAATTTAATTATGTCTGCCTCTCAGAATGGATGTAGGAACGGGGCCCGCGGTACTAAGAGGCTACTCCTCATAGACATGGCCATAAGCCAGCAGGTTCGTCGATCCCACAAGGATTTGTTGACATGCTGGATAGATTATACGAAGGCCTACGACTCTGTTCAAAATGGATGCAACTCTCTGCACCTTCCTTGGGTCATGTATGGGGCAATGGAAGACAGTCCTTCGCTATCCAGGATGTCGACCAATCCAGGGGAGTGATGAGCCTATATGAATTAAACGGGAAATATTTCAGGGCGACAGTTTGAGTCCACTTTGGTTCTGCTTAGCCCTGAGTCCTCTAAGTACATTGCTGGAGAATTCAGGCCTGGGCTATCGGTTGAGAAGAGGTTGTCAGGCCATATCTCACCTTCTTTACATGGATGATCTGAAACTCTTTGCCCCCAACAATTTGCGACTGATGGAGTTACTGAAGGTAACTGAAACTTTCAGTAGCGCCGTCAGGATGGAATTTGGTGTGGACAAATGTGCAGTCATGCATGTAAAGCGAGGAGGGATTATGGAATCCGAAGGGATTCAACTCTCGGATGGTGGTGGTGGTGGTGATAGACCGATTAGCGAGCCACACAATGATAATCGATGTCACCATTCCGCATGACGAGAACCTCGTGAAAGCTGAGAAAGAGAAACAAATCAAATATCTTGACTTAGGACACGAGGTTGTCGATATGTGGAATGTGGACTCGGCTGTCATTGTGCCGATAGTCGTTACCGCCAACGGCCTGATTGCCAAAAGCCTCGACGACCACCTGTCGAAACTGTCGTTGCGTGGTTGGATCAAGGGCCTGATACAGAAGGCAGTACTCCTCGATACGGCTCGCATTGTGAGGAGGTCCCTCTCTCTGGAGCCCTAACCACCGGTAGCTTGGACTCTGCTCCCGACACCGGCGGACTACTATTTTTTTTAATTTGAAATGTTTTTTTTTGTATGCTTTGCTAAAAATATTTAAAATTATAATTGATATGTGTAATAAGTTAATAAACGAAATAATAATAATAATAAGTCATTTTATTTTGGACAACTAAGAGATCCATAAATTGTTAGTAACAGGTTTGCACTTAATCACTATTGTTAGTAACTTAACTAAAGACGAATTAATGAGAAGACCACCCATCAACTAAACGAACTACTAGGGTATAAGTCTTCTCACAAATTGCCTTACCATTGTGGAGGAAGTATCGGCCGCCACGGCCTTCAGGATGCTATTGCGACTGCCACTTATTCTGCTCAAGAGCGAGGCCGTTTTCTTGCGGATGATGGCATGAAACCCATCGGTATGGGTTACCGCGAACATTTCCGAGGCACTGCAAAAACGAGGCAATCGCAACAGCATCCTAAAAACATTAAACCCTGCCCCTTCGCTCTAAGCCACGTAGGTACTTGTCGGATATGTTTGATATTAATTTCGTTTTTGTAACTTCAAATGCGTAATTTCAAAATTTCAAAAAAGATATTGAAAATTCAGGTAACGTTTGATTGGAAAAAGTTTATTAACAACACTGAATACATTTTCGTAAAAAAATTTAAAAAAAAAATTGCGACTTTGATCTTTAATATCTCCAGAACCACTGGATTCCCAGGTATGGTCTAGTGGAAAAAAATAATCCAAATAATGGGTAGAATATGTAATAGGCTTTTGGCTTCTGAAACTGTCTTTTTACACCCGATATTTATTTTTACCCAAAATTAAATATCTGTTTAGATAAAATTCAAAGTCCTGACTGACTGATATAATATCAACGCACAGCCTAAACCGCTGGTCCTAGAGACATAATCTTTTGAGGACGTATTCTTTGTGAAGAGTAGGTATCCACAAAGAAAGGGTTTTTCGAAGTTCAACCCTTAAGGGGGTGAAAACTGGTTGAAAGTTTATAACGGGGGAAGTACTAATTCCACGCGGGCGACGCCGCTGGTAGAAGCTAGTAATATTATAAAATCGAATTTGAACTACCCGGTGGGTTAGATGTTAGTTATTCATTCACACCCAAACGGGTAAATGGGTACTAGTTAAGGCGCTACTACCGGTCAAGTGGCGCCCTCATTGTCAAAAACGGCTGTTTTTGGTACTTTTGCTTACTTCTTTGGATACGAAACATTTTGAGTCCTGTTTTAACAACGTAAAAATTCTTTATCCTCTTTGTAACAAACGCGACGTAGAAAGAAAGAAAAATTATTATTTTTGCACAGAATACAAACGCACATTTTAATTTACAAAAGCCTAGTATCCAAGCAAAAATAAAATAATACTAAAGTAATTGCCTAGTGATCTCATTTCTGGTCACACCAAAGACAACCATATACAAAGCCTAGGGTGTGGTGCAGCACTACACGCCTTAGAAGAAATGTGGATCAATGACATTCGTGTAGGATTCTTTAGTATTAATTTTCTACACTATGCTACGATTTTTTATTCAATGAGGGCGCCACTTGGCGGATAGTAGACCCTTAAGACATACTAAGATACTTTCGTGCCCGGTATGTTCCGATGGAATAATTTTCGACTAGCACGTGGGCGTAGCCGCAGGCAAAACTTAGTTATACCTACTTAAATTAAGAAACTCAATTCTGTTTATATTCTAAAATGCTAAATTTCTTGCTCAAACTCTACAGGTAATGATCAATTCATATCCAAGTCTTAAACTAAATAAAACTACTTAAGAGCTGTTGGAACAAACACGAATCAAAGTATTTAATTTGTGAATCAGGTACCGTGTTTGCACGATGCGAGTTGCGAGGCAAGTTAGCTCCAAGTTGAAGCGTCACTTACAACTTATTTCAGGAGGATGGAGAGGCGTAGGCTTTACGTTGATCTTTTAAACTAACGTCATAATTTTTAACTAAATAAAAGAAAAGGCTCACACAGACAAGTGCAACAAAGATGCGACAATTTATTTTAATGTAAATTGTTAGGATTTCTGTTGTTGTCGTTTGCTCTTAGAACTTAAAACTCAAAAGCGTCTCTTGCAGAACGCAACATTACTCTTTTTCGATGAGCTTTATTGATTGGTGATTACCTCCTATCAGTGTTCACCAGAGCAGCATTATAAAACATACGGACATTGATATCTTCTTATTAATTAAAGAAGCTCAGCTTAAGGGTCTACTACCCGCCAAGTGGCGCCCTCATTGAATAAAAAGTCGTAGCATAGCATAGAAAATAAATATTAAAGAATCCAACGTTGCGTTTGTTAAAAAGAGGATAACGTATTTTTACGTTGTTAAAACAGGACTCAAAATGTTTCGTATCCAAAGTATTAAGCAAAAGTGTCAAAAATTGTCGTCTTTGGTACTTTATTAACCGACGAAAAAAAGGAGAAGGTTCTCAATTCGACCGTATATATGTTTTTTTTTTTTTTTTTTTTTTTTGTGTATGTTCAGCCCTCACTCCGTCATTTCTGAACCGATTTTGATTATTCTTTTTTTGTTAGATAGGGTACACCTCAAGGGTGGTCCCATGTCAAGGAAATCAGGATCTGACAATGGAATCCTGACAAAATTGAGAGAAAACCTCGAAAATTGTGGGCACGTTTAGCGTTTCTGTATGTGTGTTCAGCCCTCACTCCGTCATTTATGAACCGATTTTGATTATTCTTTTTTTCTTAGATAGGGTATACCTCAAGGATTGTCCCATGTCAAGGATATCAGGATTTGCTGATGGGATCCTGAAAAAATTGAGAGAGAACCTCGAAAATTGGGCACGAATATTGTTTCTGTTTACTTTTCATAACTGAATCAGGTATTTGTATTTAGGAACCATCACATCATGAAACTGAGCTGATGATGGAAACCATACCTTTCCTAAACAATAGAAGTCAGATATAAAAACTGGTTTTAGTGACAAATACCACTTAATATGCTTTGACGAAAAGACGTCTTTACAATATTGGAGGTAACCTCAACTGGTCAATATCCTGGGAACTTCATGGAAGGATTGTTATAATAATATCATCAGCTCAGTGGCAAGAGGAATGATGAAGAATTAGAAATTACCCTCAGAGTGTTAAAAGATGATGCGAGCCACAAAAAATCATGAATTAAAAAACTTTTTAACAAAAAAATTAACCGACGAAAAAGAACTAAAAAGCAAAAAATAAATAAACCTTTTAAGTCTTGAGTAATGAGCTTATTTACCTACATAAAATATCAAATTTTATAAAAACTAATTTTGAGTCGGCGCCAATTAATAAAATGATTAATTACCTACTTACAGCCCTCTTCATTTGTAAGTACTTATAAAATTTAGATATTTAATAATCAGATTGTTGTTTGGCGCCGACTCAAAATTAGTTTTTATAAAATTTGATATTTTATGCAGGTAAATAAGCTCATTACTCAAGACTTAAAAGGTTTATTTATTTTTTGCTTTTTAGTTCTTTTTCGTCGGTTAATTTTTTTGTTAAAAAGTTTTTTTTTTATATGCTATGCTACGATTTTTTATTCAATGAGGGCGCCACTTTGCGGATAGTAGAGCCATAAGTGAGATTGGGCTGTACATGTCGCTTTTCAAATCAAAAATAAATGGGACCGAAATCGTAGCAGACCAAGATAAAGATAGCGGGACGAGTTCGACTCCTATCTAAATGATTGGCCAGCATAAGCAGAAAACAGAATTACGTGGAGGGAGAACCTACTCGTATTATTTTGTTTTTCGGGGGCAACCTTCAAAAGGCACCCAGGGCTAGAATAAGTCCGGAGTGTGTGAGATTTCTACGTCACCAAAACAAACGCCTGCATTAAATGATGTAAGCGGGGTTTTGGTGTATGTGTTATACGTCGAGGTGGTTGCCTCCCCAACGCCTCTACGATTCAGCTAGGTGGTCTCCATCTAGACCATCAACGTCTCACAGAAGGAGGCAACTTCTCCCCAGCTTTATGTCTCCGACAGCACAGCCCGATCTCGCCCGATCCTGGCGACCAGGACCCGTCGCTCAGAAGCCCACGCACAGCACTCACGGTACAGAATACTGGATACAAATACAGGTCGCCTCCGCAATGGTATCAATATGCCGTGACCTCTCGCCCAATTTTATTTAGGTAGGTACTTACCGAAGCAACCACGCCCGATTATCACCTGGCGGATGGACAGCCTAGGCTTTCCTAACAATCTAGGTTTTCAAACAATCAAGGTTAGTTCATCATCATCAGCCTGTTTTAATTTCCCCACTGATGGGGCACAGGCCTCCTCTCTGTGAGAGGGCCTAATGCGGATGGGTGGATGTCCCATGTCTTCGAATTTTTGGTTCTAGGACATGCCGGTTTCCTCTCGATATTTTCCTTCACCATTTTGAGAGCAGTGGTGATGATATAGTGGTAATAATTTACACAAAGTAAAGCGCCTGCCTGGGTTTAAACTAAGGACCTACAACTTGTAAGTCGCACTGGGCCACCACTGCTCAAGGTTATAGTTAAATATACTGAATAGAAGGCGTTTATAGTTGGACTTAGAAATCTAAGTGAACAAAGTCAACTCACGACCCGTTGGTTCATCTATCACAGACTTGTAACCAGGATTAAGGCAGCAAATGCTCCATAAATAAAAATAAAAAATACTTTTATAATCTGTCACAGTCGACTTATTCGTTCCACTCGTGATGTTTTTATTCAAATCCCAAAACTTTTGTATGTGAATAAAAGAAATTCTTATCAAGTTCTTGACTGAATAGAAAAATATACGTGTTCATTTTTATGAGAATAACTTTTACACATTTATCTACAAAAGAACTCGCTTTCATATTTGTTATTACTGGCTTAACTACGGGTTAATAATAAGAACCAAAGTTTTTCGGAATTTATTTTCATGTCCTGTGTAAAATAGATTAACCTGTGAAGCCCCGCGGCCAAATCCGGGTTGTCAAATTGAACCCCGACGACAACCCGGGTTGACAGCCGATTTTTTTTTTTTTTTTTCTCTAATATTTTTTTTTTTGTCCGACTCACCGGTGAGTCGCGGGCGAAATTTATGCGACTAGCACTGGACCGGTCGATGTGGGGCCGCTTGGGGAGGCCTATGTCCAGAAATGTATGCGACTAGCACTGGACCGGTCGGTGTGGAGCCGCTTGGGGAGGCCTATGTCCAGAAATGTATGCGACTAGCACTGGACCGGTCGATGTGGGGCCGGTTGGGGAGGCCTATGTCCAGCAATTGAGGACCTTCGGCTGAAATTATAATGTATAATGTTGTTATTATAATGTAATTTAATTTAATTTGAATAATTTAATTTTAATTATTGCAATGTAATAATTTTAAACAACAATGCATTGTAATATTGCTATGGGTTAATGCCTGAAAATGAACGATTATTATTCCGTTTATTAATTTTTATATACATATTATTTACATTTTTGAATATTTAAATAAAAAGGATAAAAAAAAAACATTTAAAAATATAAAAATAGTATCCTACCGGTATCGGGAACAGGGTCCAAGCTACGCCGGTAGCTTGAACCGCCGGGTCAGGGCTCCAGGGAGAGGAACCGCCTGACAATGCGAGCCGTGTCCAGAAGTACTGCTTTCTGAATCAAGCCTTTATTATTATTACTATTAATTAAATTAGAATGTTTCAAACTGAGTTGGTGATTTTTTTAAGGGATCCATGATGAATTTTTCAAATTCAGATGTGAAATAACCTTCACTTAAGGTGACAAGTGGCGCCCTCATTGAATAAAAAATCGTAGCATAGCATAGAAAAGGCAAAGTACCAAAAACGGCCGTTTCTGACACTTTAGCCTACTACTTTGGATACGAAACATTCTGAGACCTGTTTTAACAATGTAAAAATACTTTATCCTCTTTGTAACAAACGTGACGTTGGATTCTTTAATATTTATTTTCTATGCTATGCTACGATTTTTTATTCAATGAGGGCGCCACTTGGCCGGTAGTAGACCCTTAAAGAATTGCTATATTTTTACAAGCTTTTATTTAATTTGCAATGTGTATAGCGACTTGTAAGTTGTCTGAAATTTGAAAACCACTATTCGACGACTTATTGGTTTCCGATAGATGTGAAAATTGGCATACTTATGTAGGCCGGCGGTGATAATGCAATATTATGGTACCATCGCGCTGATCTGATGATAGCGCTGGCATGTAAATGATAAATGATGTTTATTCAGTAAATAGGTTACAAGGAACACTTTACACGTCAATGTTTTTTGTCAGCTAGATGAGGCCGGTGTTTCCTAGCTGACTACCCTGAGAAGAAACACAGAAACAAACTCAGAGGTCAAAGTCTCTTTTAAAGTGTTGAATTACATACAATGTGTACTGGTTAAATCATATGAGAACCATGTACGTTTATGTCTGGGATGAGCTTTTTGAAGAAAACAACACACAAATTCGAGTGGACCTGTCCAGACAGTGCAAGCATTTGTCAGTCATCGCGAAGCTCAACTCAGGTCTTTGAGGAGCTCAACGAACCAACGAACAATACCAAAGTAAGGACATTTGAGTAGGCCGCAAAAATACTCAAACTGCCAGACAATCATAAAATCTACATGAATATAACGACATACATAGTTCTCGCATTCACATTATTCTATATGAGGACCATGCAGCTTAGTGTCTGTAGTGGTCTTTTGAAGAAAGAACCAAACATATTTGAGTGGACCTGTCCAGTCAGTGCAAGCATTTGTCAATAGTCGAATAGCTCAACTTAAAAACCACTAAGGAGCTCAATGACTTGACGAACAATACCAAAGAAAAGACATTTGGGTAGGCCGCAAAAGTACTCAAACTGTCAGACAACGTTAAACATTACTGTAAAAAAGAGGAGAAAATATGTAATAATAATAACCCACATAGTCCTCACATTTACAATAATTAAGTAATCAATAAAAATTTAAAATATAATACTTTACAAAGTAAATATTCGTGTCAAACAAAATAGTAATAATAATATGTCAATCAAAAAATAAAAATAAATATAATACTTAACAAAGTATTCAAGTCAAAAAAAATAAAAAAAAAATAAAATGTCTATCAAAAAAAAAAAATTAAAAATATAATATACATAATACTATACAAGTATTCATGTCAAAAACGAATATTAATAAAAAATATATAAAAAAATTTCATCAGTAAGTAGTACATATGAAAACAATGGCTCATGTATATCATTGAAGCAGCTCAATCCCACGCCTTTTTGGCCTCAAGAAAGTCATTAATTGTGTAAAAAGCTTTCTGGCATAGCTTACGTTTAATAAATGATTTAAATTTATTTATGCTTAGTTCTTGAATTTGGCTAGGAAGTTTATTATAGTAACGTATACATTGGCATCTAAACGAACCACCTATTTTTTTCTTGAGCCTGGTTTTAGGTACAATAAATTTGTGTTTGTTCCTAGTATTTATGCTATGGATATCACTGTATCTTTTAAACATATTAATATTTTTATGTGCATACATGAGATTCTCATAAATATATTGAGAGGGAACAGTCATAATATTAATCTCTTTAAATTTGTCTCTTAGGGAGTGTCTGGGACTTAATTTATAAATTGCACGAATAGCCCTTTTCTGTAAAACAAAAATTGCCTGAATATCGGCGGCATTTCCACACAACAGAGGGCCTGGTGTGAGTTTTTTAACGCACTCGAACGCGTTTGCGTAAACGTCAATTTGTACTAAAACTGTATAAGCGCCGCCTGGTGACAATAACGGGTAACCTCTTTTTTTCTATACGATTTGACATAAGCGAACGTTTACGCAAACGCGTTCGAGTGCGTTAAAAAACTCACACTAGGCCCACTGAATGCCGTACGACATCACACTATGAAAATAACTAAAGTATACTAAACGAGCTGTCTCTAAATCAGTTAAACCACGAATTTTCCTTACGCCGGTGTAGGGACTGGAACTCCCTGACGGTAAATGGTGGGTTAGTTAAATTTGGGCAAGTATGTTTTATTATCATGAATACTTTCCAGTAAGTACACATAAGGACGAGGGACTAAATCTTGTTTAAAAAAATAATGCTTTTTATTATTTTTTTCTAAACAGAACAATGTCGTTTTAATTCTACAATCACCGTTAGATTCTACAAATTCTATTAGAAAAGTAACAAAAAAACTAAGACCCAGACATTGCACTAAGTTAGCAACAATATATAAGAGGTTACTTTGAATGTATTGACCGTTTCCTTGAAGTAATTCGATGGTCCCAAACGAGATTAGGTTGAACATATTTTGTCTGTACTGAGTTGAAAACGGGTACAGTAGAGCTGAGATTTGGAGATGTAACCTTATTGTTTGATTTTATTAATCGACTTCAAAAAAGGAGGAGGTTTTCAATTCGTCGGAATCTTTATTTTTTGATTACTCGAAGACGCCAGGACAATTTGGAAAATTCACCCCTGTTCCTTCCCAGGTCTGGCCAGGGGTAGAGGATAAATTCGAAACAGAGTTACCTTGCCCCTGGGCACTGGAAGGAACAGGGGTGGGTTTTAGTCAGTAAGAGTCTGACACGCCCTCCCGCTCCACCCTAGAGCGGGAGGTGTCATTGGATGAATTCCCATACCACAAAAAAAAAAATGCTTCCCAGGTAGTCCTGTTTTAATTTGGTGAAGATCTAATGAAGAACTTCGGAAATAGACAATGGAAGTCTTCTAAATGCAAACCTTCCAAAATTGCTGCAATCGCATGTCTGTTTATTGTTTACACCACTTCATAACATAACATCACGCTGTAAAGGGGTACTCAGATTTGTTCAGTTCACTCTGATACACCTTAATTTCACCAATTATGTTCAAATTCCACGTTTAGGGACTGTCAATTCGGGCATAACTTTACTATTTAGTTTTAGTTATGGGGAGTACAACTAAAAAGTGAAAAATAAAAAACTTTTTATGAAAAAAAAGTACAACCGACTTCCAAAACAAGCACAAAAAAATGCAAAATAACTTTTATTTCGACAGTCGGTATCAAATATCCAAGAAACAAAACTAGAAACATATTTTGGAAGTCGGTTGTAATGTTTTTGTAAAAAAAATATTGTATTTATTTCATATTATCATGACGTACTATCAAAAGACTACGGTATTGTTGTAAAGTTTTTAAACATACATAAAGTTCCAATAGTATGAAAAGTAGTTATATGAACATACCCACCTACTTACTATAGGGTGCAAGCCGTCTGAGGTCATGTTCAAGTCGCGAAGTGAGATTGTTTCTCTATTAAAGCCTGTACTTGTCTGTAGAAATTAATAGTAGGTACCTACAGATACTATAACTCATAGTTATTTAACACAGATTAACACCATGTGTCATGTGTTTTATTCCAAAACATGTGGTAATAATTTATTGAATGGCATGATCCCAAAACATATCATATTTCTACGATTTGTGCTCACTGCTATTTAGCACATATAGTGCTACAACAATATTTTATGCCAATCCCAACGTTTTGCATTGCTGCAATTCTTGGTTAGTGCAAACCACACAAAACTTGACCGTTTTATGTGTTGAACTGAGGCCAATGTCGTAAATGTATATGTCGCAGCCATCTGGTTGAATATCCATTCAATTGGACGCCTAGGCCGTTCATTAAACGCCAGTATTCAATTAAATGGCAGAAGGACAACCAGCCAAGTCGTTGAACGCAACGTTTAACCAGATGGCTAGATGTCGTCTAGTCATTTAGTTAAATTGGATATTGATCAATTTGTGATACCTCTGATCATGATTATGTGTGTCCAAAGGTAATTTTAGGATGCAAGAGCGAGTGAAGCGAGCTCGGGACATGGGGCACCCCGATTCGGATATGTTATTTTTTTTTTAACCATTGGATCATGGCTCCGACTATGCCTTTTCAATAAATTAAGTCACTAATAAATAATCATTTAATCATTTTTCATTTAACTTGAACTCAATTTGAATCACTTGGCTGAGTCTTGGTCAGTCATCTTCAAAGGGCTGACTTTCAATACGCCGAGTTGTTAAACGTTGAGTGATTCTAGTTGAATTAATTATCGGCCTAGCCATTTAATTGAATGGCTAATTCAACCAGATGGCTGCGACATACGAGTATATATCTAAGTTCATTCCGATAAAAAAGGACCAAAATTTTCATAAAATAATTATTAATATTTTCTTTCTTTATTCAACTCAATTTAAAAATGTCGCCCATAGCGAGTTTTAATTTTAGGTGTTTCTACACCCAGTAACTGCTGAGTTGACAATACACACAATCCCGAGTACCTATGCCGAAAAAAATTGTGACTGGGCATTCTCTAAAAATAACTATACTGTAGTATATTTTGTTATAATACGTTGGCCCTTATAAACCCTGCAATCATCATTTTCTCGTTGGTATAACAAACCACTACGCCAAATGCGTAGCAATTTTGCTACGGCGTAGCACTTTGCTACGCTAGCTACACGGTGACGTCACCGTTCACAACATGGAGTCTTTTTCCATAACCCATTAGATTTCAAGCCGTAACCACGTAAAATGCTAAAACGGTTGGCGAACAATAAAACTGACCCTTGTCGTTAATGCAATGCGTTGAGCTGGAAATATGGAAATGTGTCGCCAGTCATCCTCCGTCCAAGCACTCCTTGCCATACATTATTCATACGTGTATTTAATTTTAGCGCACACCACATTCAAATTAATGGGAGCCCCCTCTAATTTTTAATTTATTTTTATTATTTGTTGTTATAGCGGCAACAAAAATACACATTCTGTGAACGGAACCCTAAGAACCAACCATTTCTAAACCTATTATACAATTACAACATAATAATGACCTACTTTATAGGTACATAAGTAGTAAACAGATCATAACAAAAAAGAAAACCCAGAACTAAATTGATACACTCATAAAAGTATCTCTATACTCCAGTACCAGTCAATATTATCATTTGGTTGTATACACATACTGTTCGATACTCATCGAACACATCATCATCAGCAGTTTTGACTCAAGTAGGTCGCGCGGCCGCACCAGCGGAAAGCGTGAGCTACGCGAGTCAGTGCGCGATCGACCGGCATACTTGTAGCGCTCATTACCATCATTAGCATTAATTAGCGTAAGGTTTCGGAATAAACGTACTCTGAATCTTAGCTCAGACTTATCATTTAGCACCCGAAATAGCTAGCAGCACGAACCTTACCGTTCATATTGGTCCTTCGAAACCGTCAAGGACTCCGCGACCGCGATAAATCGTAACGCGAAGTGCTTGTACCGTACCAGCAACCTGTGGGTTGCCGCGAACTAGATTAGGCGTGAGTTCATAGGGATTCACAACCACCGTGGGGAGCTACCCGCGCAGCAGCAACAGCGAGCCAGCAGCATAGCAGCAATAGCCGTAGGACAAGGCGGCTTTCAAGTAAGAGCGTTCCGTATCTTCTGTCTCGCTTAAGTCTAACAGCAGCACAATGGAGACTTTATACTTCCAACAAACTGAATTAGCAGAGAGCATTGCCAAGGTCCTTATTAATTTCAATAAGGATAGCAAACAGCGTAAGACTATCGACTACTGTAAAAAGAGACTAGATCTTTTAGAGTCGTATTGGAGAGAGTATCAGCTAAACAACGGAAAACTTGTGCCGCTTGAAAATAGAGGTCATAGGTACTTCGTAAATTCGGAGTTCGAGCGGACAATGGAGTCTTATAAAGCAGCAAAAGACGCCATATCCGAATATTATGACGCGTTATGTCACCAAGCAAAGCCGCCAGGATTCTCTGATCTAGAAGACAACCCTTCTAATCAGCAAGTAGCGGCAACAGCAGGTCCTTCCGGGGGCAAACACTTACAGCACCAGGACCACGAGCCATCCTCAGCATCCGCCAGCCCGGCGCGCGCTCGTGCCGAGGTGTCTAAAGGCATTTATAGCAAACTAGATGATATGATGCGCAAGCAACAGATCAATTTCAAAGCATTCGCAAGAACCGTAGAAAGCATAGATGTCGAATCCTCGTCCGATAAATGGGAGTTTGAAGACGCCTTGCGATTATTACAAACTCGATGGACAGCCGTAGACAACAGCCATTGGGAACTAATGATGGAGTTAGAAGACGACGAGGCGTACGAATTAAGCTACATTAAACATGAACGTACGTATAACAGCTTGAGAAAAGCTATCAGCTCTAAGATGTGGGCAACATCGTACCGTGACAAGTCCACACCGAAGATGGAAATTCCTGTATTCTCAGGTAACTATCAGCAGTGGGTATCCTTCAAAGATCTTTTCGATGAAGCAATCCACAACAATCCTTCTCTATCAAAGGCACAAAAGATGCAATTCCTGAAGAGCAAGGTAAAAGGAGAAGCGGAGCGCTTGATCCAGCATCTCCCGATTAGCGCGGACAACTATAACACCTGTTGGGAAATTTTAACTCACAGGTTTAACAACAAAAAGCAGATATTTATGTCCCACGTAAATTCCTTTTACAATCTTGCCAATATACCGCAGCAGTCGTACACAGCCATCAAACGACTTCATGATGTCACCTTAGAGAGCCTCCACGCCATAAAAAATCTAGGCGTAGATATTACGACATGGGATCCTCTTCTTGTATATATACTAGCACAAAAATTGGATAGTGAGTCTTATTCCGAGTATATAGAGTCGTTGAAGAATTCGCGAGAGCTTCCGGTACTTCGGGACTTTTTGGACTACTTAGAGAACAAGTTCACCACCCTAGAGTCATCTCGGCGACGTCAAGATGGGACACCTAAGGCAGTTTCATCTCAATCATCCAATGGTTCATCCAATTTTAATCGCAAAAATAATTTTAAATTGGGCAATGAATCTAAAAATAGCAAGAAAATGGAAATGGCGAAATCAATGCATGTGTCTGAGTCAGTAAATAAATGCCCTCATTGTTCGGCAAAACATAATTTAATAAGCTGCAAAAAATTTACAGAATTACCAAATGAGCAGAAAATAAAAATAATTAGCCAATTAAATTATTGCGTAAATTGTGTTTACGATCATAATGGCGCAAAATGCTACTCGACAAAAAGATGTCATAAGTGCAATGACGAACATCATACGACTTTGCATGACTATTTCGCAACACAATCAAAGTCTAACAGCTTGACCGAGATTGCGAAACAAAAATGCGAAAACAACAAAAGCATCTACGCTTCTCAGCAAGTAACATCGGAGATTTTGCTAGCCACAGCGCTGGTGAAAGTCACAGCAGCCGACAGGACCCAGCACGTCATGCGAACACTGATCGATCAGGGCTCACAAATTTCCTTGATCAGCGAGAAAGCAGCACAGCAGCTAGGATTAAAGCGAAAATCTTGTAAAGGGGTTATTTTCGGAGTAGGCGAACGTGAAAACAACTGCAAAGGAAAACTAACGATCGCTTGTCAATCGACCTACACCGATTTTAAGTTTTCTACTGATGTTGTCATAGTGAACAACTTAATAAAAAATCTGCCAAACGAAACGTTCGCTAAGCCATCTTGGCAACATACAGCACATCTTTGTTTAGCAGATCCAGAGTATAACATCAGTCGTCCGGTGGATCTTCTCCTAGGAGCAGAAATCTACGCCAACATTCTTTTAGAAGGATTAATTCGCGGACAAACGTCCTCGGAACCGCTAGCACAGCAAACTCATTTAGGATGGTTGCTGTGCGGTGGCAATACAAGCACCTCATTCCAATGCAACGTGATCTTGCATAACGTTGAAGACATTCAAGAACAGAATTCTATGTCCGTAGAAGATCAGGAATGCCTAGATTTTTATGAAACTACGACGAAACGTCTAGAAAACGGTCGTTATGTAGTTAGGTTGCCCATGAAACCAGAATTAGAAGAGAAGCTAGGATCTTCGAAAGAGATAGCGATAGCACAATTTAAAAAATGTAGAACGTAAGTTTAGCAAGAATGAAGACCTAGCGAAGCAATACAAGCAATTTATCCGCGAATATGAGCAGCTGCAACACATGAAGTTAGCGACTTCTAACAGCAAACAGAAGACGGAAATAGAATGTTTCCTTCCTCATCATGCGGTACTGAGAGCAGAATCTAGCACAACAAAGTTGCGCGTAGTATTCAACGCGTCGTCTAAAACTACTTTAGGCCACAGCCTAAACGATCTAATGTACAGGGGTCCAAACCTCCAGTTAGACCTGTTAGAGCTTATCCTGAAGTGGAGGCAATATCGTTTCGCATTCACAGCTGATATTGAGAAATGCTTCCGTATGATTTTAGTCGATGAGCAGGACCAAAGCCTACAACAAATCGTATGGCGACAAAGTCCGGATCAGCCTATAAGAAATTATAAATTAACAACCATAACGTATGGAACTAAAGCAGCACCATTCCTGACAATGATGACTCTGCGAAAATTAGCGTCAGATGAGCAGCAAAAATATCCCAGAGCAGCTAAATGCATCCAGGAAGAGCTCTATATGGATGATTGGGTATCGGGAGCGCATAGCGTCAAAGAAGGAAAGCGGAGGATCACGGAAGTAAACGCATGCCTAAAAAGCGGCGGATTTTCATTAAGAAAGTGGTCCTCAAACGATAAAAGATTGCTTGAAACAGTTGAGCAAACTGCCGACAAACAGCCAGCAGTCTTTACATTTAAAACAGAAAGCTCATCAAAAACTTTGGGGCTACAATGGAACTCAACCGAGGACGAATTCATCTTCAAATATGATTCAAACAGCACACAAACAGCAAAACTGACCAAAAGGATGCTTCTATCCGAAATCTCTAAGATTTTCGACCCTTTGGGATGGTTAGCGCCCCTAACCACAAAGATGAAAATTTTATTCCAGCAAGTATGGCAAGATTCTGAGGTCCAGTGGAGCGACGAAGTTTCTATTAAAACCAAAGAAGAATGGATCAATTTGAAGGGAGATTTAAATCTATCAAATCAGTTCCACATTCCTCGGTGGTTACAAAGCAAAGAGCATGACGTCATAGAATTACATGGGTTTTGTGACGCATCAATTCAAGCCTTCGCCTGTATAGTATACGCACGAATCGTATCAAATAACTCTACATCAGTAGTGCTAGTAGCAGCAAAAACGCGGTTAGTGCCCTCTAGCAAGGCTGTATCGCTACCTAGGTTAGAATTATGTGCGGCCGAACTACTTACGAAACTCATGTCAAAAATCGTCAAAAGCATCAACAGCGTGGCCGTAAAGATATACGGCTGGAGCGATTCTAAGGTTTCCCTTAGCTGGATTCAAGGGTCCCCGGGGCGCTGGAAGCCTTTCGTAGCGAACAGGGTGAAGAAAATTGCTAGCATTATGCCACCAAACACTTGGCGTTATGTAAACACCAAAGAAAACCCAGCGGATGCAGCTAGTAGAGGCCTGACGACCTCACAATTGCTAGAACACGAATTGTGGTGGCAAGGACCGACCTTCTTATCTTCATCGCACTTCAAACCTACGGGTCAAACGAAGTATACTACTAACGAAGAGATAAAAAGGCAGGTAAACATTGTTCAAAATCCAATCAAGGATAGCAGCATAGTCGACGATCTATTACATCGTTACAGCTCGTTTACAAAAATAACACGCATCTTAGCCTGGGTACGGCGGGCATTGACACCTGTCGTTAGTAAACAGAAAACAAAGCATCTCACTTTACACGAGCTTAGATCAGCAAAACTTATAATAATAAAAAACGCACAGCGCGCTGAATTTAAAACAGACATTGAACGCTTATTGCAAAACCAGGAAGTAAAATCTGATAGCAAGCTACTCAACCTTAATCCATACTTAGATCAGGACGGGATCCTTAGAGCAAAGGGAAGACTCAGGCAGGCCAACATAAGCATAGAAATGAAGCATCCAATCATCATTCCATACAACAGTCGACTGACTGAGCTTCTCATCGCGCAAGCCCATGAGCTCACATTTCACGGAGGAGCTCGACTTACTATGTCCTTTCTTAGACAAAAGTATTGGATAATTAAAGGAAATCGAGCCATCAAAACGCAACTTCATAGATGTGTTACTTGTAGGAAACAGGCACCCAGGAAGCTACAGCAGATTATGGGAGACCAACCTGATTTCCGCACCAACCCAGCTCCAGCGTTTTATCACACAGGTGTAGACTACACGGGCTTCATATCTGTGAAGGCAAATAAAGGGCGTGGAATAAAAACAACGAAAGGATACGTGGCTTTGTTCGTCTGCATGGTTACGAAAGCCGTGCACATAGAATTGGTGTCAGACTTGACCAGCACTTCCTTTATCGCAGCATTGAGGAGAATGTCAGCGCGACGAGGAGCCCCGAAACATGTGTACTCGGACAACGGCACTAACTTTGTGGGAGCTAACAAAGTAATGCAGGAGGAGTACGAGCAGCTAAAACAAGTTTTCGGTGACTCATTTTATAGTGAGATAGCGGAAATGGAGATAGAATGGCACTGGAATTGCCCTTCCTGGCCTAGTGCGGGAGGATTATGGGAACGATCAATACGAAGTCTAAAGCAACACCTCAAACGAGTTGTAGCGGACCAGGCATTGACGTATGAAGAATATAGCACCATTTTAGCGCAAATAGAAGCGGGTCTCAACTCTAGACCACTATGCCCGATATCTGAAGACATAGACGATTTAGATTTCTTAACACCCGCGCACTTTCTAACCGGTAGAGCAGGTCTAACCGTTATTGAAACCGCCAGTGACGCTAGGACTAGATGGCACTTAATAAACAAGATTTTCCAAGACCTTTGGAGGAGGTGGAAAACTGAATATCTCAGCCAATTATCTGTTCGTAGCAAGTGGCTAAAGCCAAAAAGCAACATTAAGATCGGAAATATGGTGACCATCCACGATGATAATTTTCCTTCTGGAAAATGGCCAGTGGGGAGAGTCGTCGAGGTACACCAAGGGAAGGACGGGTTTGTAAGGGTTGTGACATTAAAGACGAAGAACGGTTTAATAAAGCGACCTATTATCAAATTGTCCGTCTTACCAATCGAGCAAGAGGACGCAGAAAAGGAAGCTGAAGAGCAGAGTAAAAAAGCCAAACCCAAGATCACAAAGGATGAAACAAAGGCAAGTACGAGAAAGAATCGTAATTTCGTCAACATCGTTTTATCACTATTATTTTTTATCAGCATTTGGAGCAGCAGCGAAGCATCGAACCACATTACCCAATTTAGCGGTAATCAATCCTTATACTACGACCCAATAGGTAAATTAAATCTAATACGGGATCAATGGAAAATTGTGTCCTACTACAACATGCAACCTTATTGGCAAGGTGATAAAGCCGGGGACACCTTCATTAAATATCTAGAGCAGACATGTGAACAAATCAAAGAGCCTAGCCATTGTAACATGATTTTATTACAAGTGCAGCACGATTACAACGAGCTCCAATATCACAATCAGCTGCTGCTAAATCAGCATTTCGGCACTCGGTCAAGAACCCGACGCGGCCTTGTCAACGCGGTCGGCTCCATAGCCAATACATTATTTGGAGTACTCGACCAAAGTTTCGCTGATAAATACCAACGTGATATTGAAATTATAAATAGCAACGAAAAGCACCTATTACAGCTTTGGAAAAACCAAACATCAGTGGTAGAAGCTGAGTATAATATTCTGAAACGAACTGAGAAGACTATTGATACTCAGTATAAGCTCATAAATAGACATCTAAACCTCTTAGATCAAGCGACTAAGCAGATACAATTGCAAGGTAAAAGTACATCAATGTTACAAGAATTCACTCTCGCAGCCATGGCTACGACAAACATGATACACAACTTAAAGCGTGTCCAAGATACATTAATCGACACCTTAGCGGATATTTATCATAGTAAAATTAACATGCATCTACTTACTCCAGAGCAGCTCAGCAACGAACTTCAAATCATTTTCGGTCAAATATCAAAAGAACTTACTTTACCTATCAACAACATCCAGGCCGATTTATATGAAATCTACAAACACCTAAAGATCAAGGCGAGAATTAGTAAAGAGTACTTCATGTTTGAGATCTCCGTGCCACTCATTAGCAGAGACAGTTTCCAACTGCACCGCTTAATACCTGTTCCTCTCCAGGTGGGAAAGGACATGATCAGCATTATTCCCCTCACAGATTACATAGCAACTAATCTGATGAGGGACTCCTATATCGAAGTCAAGAACGACGATCTTCAAACCTGCACCTATCAGGATGAAAGTTATATCTGTCAGCTACGAGGTCCAGTCAAGCGACTGGGTCCAGAAGAAAAGTTCTGTCAAACCGAACAAATAGGTATCTGCCAGCCTAAGAAAGAAACCTGCAAGAATATGTGGTTACAATTACACGACCTATCGTCTTATTTGTATTTCGCATGCGATACCTATTCATTTACAATCATATGTGACAATGAAACCCGAACGCGCCGTGTCAGCAAGGCCGGGCTCATTCAACTCGATAAAGAATGCATAGCTAAGGGCCGTGACATAACACTTTATTCATATCAGCAGGAAAACAAGCTGACTTTAAAACCTGACCTATTATTAGCGAACATAGCTCCAATACAGCACCATCATTTGGTCAATATTACGCTACCGCTTCTCGAAACAACAACAGAAGATGCACAGATCAACAACACACTAACAAGTCTCGGCAATCAGATAGCCGCTATGAAGAAAGCAGCTTTAGAAGAAGGAACATTAACTACGCATGATATACATCACTATGCCATATCATACGTATTGCTAGCAGCAGTCGTCACCGTCGTAGCGTTCCTGGTGTTCCTGTGGTGGCGAGGCAAGCAAGCCTCACCCGCGCCCGCGCGTGACCCGCAGGCTCCAAGCGAGCCTGCCGCGCAGCGGGCGGCGCCTACCAGCAGTGTGAGTGTTAGTGCTAGTGCGCGTAAATCACCCGTGCCCGAGCAAGGGCCCAGTGTTTGTGGGACCAAACGGTGGTCCAGTTTACGGTACAAAAGAGACAAATCAACGTCACCTATCAGTAAAAGACAATCGGTCTTTACGGTAGATCTAGATAGAGATTAGCTATCACTTAGGATAAGAACATTCAGCATTGTATTAACCTTCATTTAGCATAAACAAATACTGGTTCACCTATGTGTTACTAACCCTCTTAATTGTGTAATCATCTCATCTCATCTTTCCCATTTCTTCCACTCGGGAGCATGTTCGATACTCATCGAACACATCATCATCAGCAGTTTTGACTCAAGTAGGTCGCGCGGCCGCACCAGCGGAAAGCGTGAGCTACGCGAGTCAGTGCGCGATCGACCGGCATACTTGTAGCGCTCATTACCATCATTAGCATTAATTAGCGTAAAGTTTCGGAATAAACGTACTCTGAATCTTAGCTCAGACTTATCATTTAGCACCCGAAATAGCTAGCAGCACGAACCTTACCGTTCACATACACTCTACTCATCTTAGTTTATGTAAATCCTAAGTATAAAAAACAGACGATTATTATTATTATATCTAGGTACCAATAGACCTAGCAACGTCAACAGAATTACCCCATAGATCTGCAGTCTTTTTAACATTTAAAATATTAAAAGTTTTAATTATTTCATTACAAGTGACATATTGGAAATTAAATTGGGATTCACAAACTGGAACGTTTTCTTCAAGTAAAATTTCTGCAGCAGTTGGTGATGAATTTAGAGATTTTGTAGTCGATACGGGAATCTCTGCAAAGAAATTTTCAAATGCCGCGGCGACTTGCGAATCTGATTTAATAATACTGTCATCAATAGCAAGGCTGTAATCACTACTTTGATTGCAAGACCTTCCCGTTTCGCTATTAATAATATCCCAAGTCATTTCAATTACATTACTACTATTTTTAAATTTTTGAACTTAAGTAGCGAGATTTCGCCAAATAACGTACTTTTTTAAATAATTTACAATAATTCTTAACATATAAATTAAATTCTACAGTGTAAATATAAGTCCGTTCTTCATACAGCTCATACAGCCGTTTTCTACTTTTATTAATACCAATGGTGGCCCAGTCATTGAAGGAAGTATTGCTATATACCGAAATCGTCTTAGGAATAAAAGTAGTATGAAATTGCGTGCATTTTGAAAAAATCATTATAATGTTTATTAGGGTCATCATTAGTTGACAAAAGTGGGATTTTATTTGAGAGTTTAGTTTTAAATGTTTCCAAGCGACCTTTAGATTTTGGGTTAACAGTGATATCTTTTTTTCGTTTATATTTGTTTATTTTTTATATTTGGTATAGTGATCAATAGTCCACTATGATCAGAGTCTAATAAATTAATATTTGTTTGTGGGTAGGTAAAATATCTGCATACATATTATCTAGGCAAGATGCAGTAGTGGGGGTTATTCTAGTAGGCTCCATAAATAGATTTACAAGATTGTATGACTGAAACAAACTTATAATTTTAGTGCTTAGGCTAGAAGTTTCTAACAAATTAACGTTGAAGTCGCCACAAACGATGACGGACTTACTAGAGTTACAGATTTTTTGCAACACTTCATCCATTACTTTTTCAAAATAATCATACAATCCTTTAGGTGGTCTGTACACACTTAATATAATAAACTGCTCCAATTCAATACAGACAATTTCAACTGTCTGTTCAACAGAGAGGCTCACAGTATCCTTGCGGTCTTTAAACTTAAGTAGATTATTTACGAGTATTAAAATTAATGAGCCACCATGTATAGCGTTTACTCTGTTGAACGAACTACCAACCTGGTGATTACTATAATTAAACATAATCTGATGGCTTTTAAGCCAATGTTCAGTTATACAAAGAATATCTACATTGTTAAATTTAAGGAATAATTCTATTTCTAAATCCTTGCCCATACAACCATAAATATTTTCAGGTTGATAATATTTGTTGATTTTAAAACATTGTTTTCGCCATTCTTTAAATAATTGCTAGAGATTGTCTCTGTTGTCTTAATTTCTAATTTAAATTATTAATAATGTCAAAATTTGATGCTAAGACATTGACAGAATTATGAGAAATGTCATTGCATTGCTCAATAGAAGCAATTTGTTTAGCCAAATTCTTGGCTGTTATACAAAATAAATATGATAGCAACACAGCTATGTGTCTCCTAAAATAATTTGAAAGATAGTATCTATCTATATGATTCCTATATACTATTCTTTTGTCAAATAAAAACGATTACCAATGTAATTGTTAAGGTTAATTAGATGGAATAAGTTATTATTAAATAACAAATTGTGCAATTTTATATTAATATGATATCTAATTTGATTTTCTTCTCGTGGCAGACTTTGGCTTTATGGGAAAGTGAACATCACAATTTTTCTTAAATTAAGGTCAGACAAGGTTCTATAATATTGGAGCAATTCTCCTTTGTTCACAGTACCCCTATCACCAACTAAATGGGGGGTGGTAGCATCAAATCTGTGTTCTAGTTCATCACTTGTGGCTTCGAATCACAGCCCTTTGATAAATTCTATCTTTGCACGTGTAAGCAGGCACAACAGTTATGTATGGAGGTTTATTTAATTTGGCTTAGTGTTTATGCTTGAGTACGTTTTTCATGGCATAATTGAGTGTGCTAGCTAACAAGTGGCGGATTATTTAATTTTATGATTATATTTTTGACGATATATCTTTATTTTTCAGTTTTACATACGTTACATACACATATTATTATGTTAAGATTGTTGCATATAATTATATAGATACAAGTTCTTCAAACTTAACAGACAGATGTGTTGCTGGGGAGTTTGTTGGCCACTTCTTCTTCACAGCTAAAACACTAGGAAGTGGTGACGAGCGGCCGTTTTTTTTTTTTGTGTATGAAACTCGCAGTTCAACCATAGTGGTTGTCGACTGCTTAAGCGGACGTGCCCGTGGTGGTTTTAATTATTATTAAAGCCTCCAGCCAGGACTTATACTTAAAACTACAAGCGACTACGCTGAGGACACCCCCTTTGGGGTACGGGCCTCGGCTCAGGGCGTCGCTGGGGGAGGGCCTCAAGGGACTGCTGAATCATGTTTTGACTATTTTGTGGACGAATTTTTAAAAACTACAGCTCATCGGTGCGTGCTGGCTTGAGCAAAGGGACTGGGGGGATTTCTGTGTCTTAAGTCCCCTGCTGTGTTCGGACATGCCGCACACGACAGGGGGTGTGTGTATGTCAGGTTGCTTCGCGACGTGCCTTTATTAACTTAGGACACGCCGCGTCACGGTGTGAGTCGGTGTCGTGTGAATATGTCATGCGGGCGGGCTTGAAACTATCGGCACAGCGGCGCGGGCTGGCTCTATCAAGGGACAGGTTGCTTGACTCTGCGTGGGGTCTCGCGACGGTCCTCGGCGGCGAGGACGGAAGGACGGTGGTCTGCGTTTTTTCAACGTGCTAGTTTCCCTACGGCTCTCTTGGAGCAGGGTCGTAGCGTCGTCGGGTGTGATTAATGTGTGCCGGGGTCGGCGAACGTTACTGATCAGGGAGGGGATGTATCGGCCGGCCGATACGATTAGGGGGTTCCTATGTTTAACAGCCTTTTCAAAGAAACGCTTGGTGAGACGTTTCATGAACTGCTGGACGGTGGGGGCGGGCGGGCGTTTTTGGGGATTGTCTTTATGTAGAACTTTGACGTTCAAAAAGTGCTCTCAGCCTAGTTTGAATAAATGACTTTTGATTTTGATTTTGTGATTAAACTAAAATAATTCCACAAACTACATCAGACTGCTTGAAAGTGACTTGTTTAGAACTTTTTAGTTGCTTTTTAGAGCAGTGGTGGCCCAGTGGTAACGGCCGCGACTTACAAGTTGTAGGTCGTGAGTTCAAACCCAGGCAGGCGCTTTACTTTGTGTAAATTATTACATCACCACTGCTCTCAAAACGGTGAAGGAAAACATCGAGAGGAAACCGGTATATTCTAGAACCAAAAAATTGAAGATATGTGACATTCACCAAACCGAATTGGGCCCGCGTGGTGGATTACGGCCCACACCCTCTCACAGAGAGGCGGCCTGTGCCCCAGCAGTGGGGACAATAAAAGGCTGGTGATGATGATGATGAGTTGCTTTTTGTCCGTCGGGTTTGTTTATTTTTTAAGCTATTGCATAGTTTCTATCGCGGGCCTTGAGCGTGGAGACCGAATCCAGAAATTTCGTAACGAAAACCTAACCTAAAACCCCCCACTCCGACCAGCACAGCGGTGATACTTTTTAGTTTTGCCATCTATCGATGAATAGTAGAACTTTTAAACTAACTAACTACAGACTAACTAACCACTAACTGGTATTCATCTGCATCCGGCTAGACTGGAAGCCGACCACAAGATAGTTGGGAAAAGGCTGGTCAGGCTAGGAAGACCGTGTAAACTAAGTATAATACAAGCAAGAAAAAAATAAACGGAACTTTAAAAAACTCGTTGGAATTTTTCAGCTTTCATAAAAAAAGAAAACTAGTAATGTAACTTGACACTAAATACAACAGTCACATTTTTTGAAAAAATATACAAATCGCCATGTATGAAATATTGTAACTGTATTGAAGAAAGTTTAATAAAATAAAATAATATAAGTAAATAACTACTACCTATTAGAGGAATAAATTACTGCCACAATCATCATGAATAATTTGCCTAGAGTTGAGTCATGTGTCCTAAGGACCATGGGAGTTCTGAACACGAGGCTTTGGAGCACGAGTACCAGGTGGGGTGGCTATAAGTTCCTCAGTGATCAGTATACCCAGCGCAATCAGCAACAGCAACAACAACAGAATCAAAACCAACAACAACAGAGTAAGTGACAAAAGATTTGCTTGTTGGTTGTTAGTTTTGTAGTTATTATATAGGAAGATTCACGTTACACCGTGTCGCCACCGGGCCGTGTCGGGCACGGTTAAAGATTGTTGCATACATTTTGTATGAAGTGAGTTATGCTAGCATGCCCCGGCCGGGGCACGGCCGAAGCACGGCCGAGGCACAGCCAGGGCTCGGCCCGGTGGCGACACGGTGTAACATGAACGTGTGTACCGGGCTCAATTGCCGGTCTAACAATTGCACGGTCAAATATCTATAGTATGCTTTTTGTATGAACTGATCCATGCTTGGCCGTGCCCCGGCCGTGCACCGGTCGGGGCCCGGTGGCGGCACGGTGTCAGCCCGGTGTAGCATGAATGACTAGCCCGGTGGACGTGCCCCGGCCGTGCCTCGGCCGGGGCACGGCCGGGGCTCGGTGGCGACACGGTGTTATGTGAATCATCCTTTATATGGTATTGGTACCATGGAGTAACAAAAAACAAAACTGAATACATGTTCTGCGATTTTGGTGGTCTCTCCAGTTCTGAAGCTATAGCGCTAGAAGGTGCGCTTCTCCCAGTCTGCTCCGATTTTCGGTATCTCTCTCTAGGTCACCGGGACTATCGGCGACTCCCGCATTCCCCTTAAACTTAAGGGGAAGATTTATAAAACAATGGTCAGACCTGCTATCTTGTATGGTTCAGAATGTTGGGCCACAAAAGGGATGAAACAAAAGCAATTCATGCAGCTGTGATGAGAATGCTAAGAGCGTTGTTTTTTTTTTTTTTTTTGACTAAAACCCACTCCTATTCTTTCCTGCCCTTAGTGCCCGGGGTCGAGGTAACTCTGTTTCGAATTTATCCTTAACCCCCGGGCGGGCCCCGTCCTTATTGCTGACAACTCCTTGTGGCCGGAGATCGTCTCGCGGCGTCCAAAGTCCCAGGCGTCTCCTGAGGCGGCTGCTACTGAGGCCGTGAGGGCGACTCTGTCGTTGAGTCTCCCTCACCCATGCCTCCTCCCTCTTCTTGAGCATTACTACTTCGCAGAAGGAGGAGACGGCTTCCCATTCCCTCTCGCTCCATACCATGGCCTGAACCAGGGCAGGACGCGAGAGGTCGCTGCCACCTATCGCATCCACGAGGACACGGCGGGGCTCCACCTAAGCGGGGCAGACCTCCACCGTACGCTCCACCGTGTTCTTGGGACGATCCGCGCAATGGAAACACCCGGGCGTCTCTTCCTGCACTATCCGACATAGGAACCTCCCGAAACAACAATGTCCGGTGAGGACCTGCGTCAGGCGGAAGGTGAGGGCGCCGGCCGTGGGACCTCTCCAGTCACTCCTCAAAGAGGGGCTCTACCGTTGCAATGGCTGTGTGCCCAGCGCTGGGTTGTGACAATCGCTGTCTCCATGTTGCCATGAGATCTTGCCGGAGCTCTGTCCGCCGAGCCACGAGTTGTCGCGGCGGAGTTTCACCTCCTCGCCCTCCTCATAGAGGTTCGCGTGAATTTTTGCCTCCAGATCCCATGCCGACAAACTTGCAAGGAGGCTCGCCGCCTCGCAGGAGATCGTACGGTATCCTCGGATCATTCGGATCGCCATGACCCTTTGGGACGCGTTCAGACGGCGAGTTGATCGCTGCCTCAAAGAACGCGCCCACACCGGTGCCCCGTAAAGGGCCATGGACCGCACGATCCCCACGTAGAGCCTCCGGCAGGAGGCGTTTAGCCCCCCCAGATTGGGCAGAAGCCGCTTCATAGCAGCCCCGGCCCTATTCAGTCTGAGAGCCAAACGTCGGAAATGCTCGACGAAGTTCCACCGGCTTTTGAGGACCAGTCCCAGGTACTTTATCGTCCCCTCGACGCCGATGTGAACCCCTCCTACCGTTATATGGAAATCCGCCGGTGGCTTATTCCGAGGACCATGAAAACACATGGCCTCGGACTTGTGCAATGCCACCTCGAGTCCCAGTTGCCGGATCTTGTCCACGATTGTCGCAACCCCGCGTGTCATGATGTTGGCTGCCGCCTCGTGCGACCACCCCTGCACCAGGACCAGGGTGTCGTCAGCGTAGCATACAACGCTGACGGCGCTAGGGAGGTCGGCACGCAGCACCCAGTCGTACCCGATGTTCCACAGAGGCGGCCCCAGGACCAATCCCTGTGGAACACTGCACGTTATCTCTCGCCGGTTCCATTCTCCCTGGTGACCGGGGTAGATGACGGCCCTGTCCGTCAAATACGCCTCGACTACGCGACGGAGGTAGAGGGCGGCACCCGGTGATACCGGAATGCCTCCACAATGCAACTCCAGGGCAGGGTGTTGAAGGCATTGGCGATGTCCAGAGACACCGCCAAGACGACCATACCCCGGGCCACTGCATCCCCCGTCATGAGGGCTCGCAAGCGCATGATGGCGTCCACCGTAGAGCGCCCCCTGCGGAAGCCGTACTGGCTCTCCGCCAGGTCCGGCCCCACCCGTGTCAGCTGCCCGACGAGGCGGTCTGCAATTACTCTTTCAAAGAGCTTGCCCACTTCGTCGAGTAGTACGATGGGCCGGTACTCGGACGGAGAGTCCGCGGGACGCCCCGGCTTCTTGATGAGGACCAGCTTCCCCGTCTTCCAACGGAGTGAAAACTGGCCCCTCTCCAAGCATGCGCTTAGAAGCCCTCTGAGTCGAGGCCCGAGAGCCTCCTGCAAGGCCAGGACCCAGGCTTTCACATGAACGCCATCGGGCCCTGGGGCGGTGCTTTTGGCATTCAGACTACGCACTGCCGCTCTCAGCTCTTCCTCGGTCACGAAATGATGGTCACTGAGCCGTTCAGGTCCTCCACCCAGTCATGCCTGGGCGGGACAAAGTACGGCTCAGCGACCACGCCGATGTTAATCGACCACTGCACCATGCTCTGGAATAACAGGTCCTGAGCAGAGGCGCAGTGGTTGATGTTCGCCTGGAGGAGGCGTAATGGGGCCGTTATTGACATTCCATTACAGCCTCCTCCTCCCGAGCCCTCTGTGAGGGTCCCGCCACCGCGATGTTTGCGGCGGCGACGGCGGCGGCGGTGGTAGAGGGTTTGCCTCTGGCCCTGGTCTTGGTGGGTGGAGCGCAGGTCCTGCTCCCAGCCCGGTGATCGGCCGACTTGCCAGCTGCCGCACATGCTGCGCAGTGCGGCGCGGCATCGCGTGAACCAGCCTTGTGACTGGGCTGACCACAGCGGAAACAGTTGTTGCCTCAGTCCACCTCTGAGGTGCACTTAGCTGCCACGTGTTCGCCCACATGGCAGCGGAAGCACCTCAGAGGTCTGGGTTCCAGCAGCTTAACCTGCACAGACACCCAGCCCACCAAGAGCCTTCGCCCCTCGATTTTCCTTGCCGCCGACACGGGAAACCTCACCGTTACAGTTTGCAGCCCCGTGAGGTCAGGAAGGAGAGTGCCCACCCTCACCAGCTCCGCAGGGCACCCTCCAAACCTGGCGACGGCTGCCACCACTTCTGTCTCAGTCACAGAGTCGTCCAGGCCCATGATGCGCATGTCTGCGCTCTTGGTGGGCCTGGACACTCGGGCCTCGTCGACCAGCAACGCCCTGATCTTCGCGGCCAGGGCATCAGCAGCGGGGCTGTTGGAGGCGCCGGGACCTCCAGCATCCGGGCTCCGGTCTTGGTGACCTTCACCCGGACGCTGTCAGCACATCCCACCTCCTCGAGGCTCACCGCCGCTTTGGTTTTGGCGAGCACGCTGCGGGTAGGTCACGCCCTTCTGAACCGCTTCCGGCTGTAGCGAAATTACTACAACCGCGGACTTAGGGCGCGGAGCCTAGCCGCAGTAGCCCACTCCTTGCGCCGCTTCCGCCTCTCCCATCGTTTGGCCGCCCTAGCTGCCTTTCCCTTCCTCTCCTTCTACCCGGCCACTCGCCATTCGGCAGCCTCAGCCGCAGGAGGTTTAGGAGGCGGGATATGCTGGGGCGGCAGACTTGCCGCTTTGGCTGGGACCCTCGCAGCCTGTGCCGTGCCCCCTGCTTTGGCTGTGCCTTCGGCGCCTTCGACGGAGCCGACCCCGCGGACTTCAGCACAGCCCCGCGGTTGGCCTGTCTCGCCGAACCCTGTTTGGGCGCAGCAGCCGCGGCGGCGGCAAAAGAGCCCGGTTGCCGCTGGCCCAAGACCGGCTGGCTCGCCGCTAGCGGGGGGGCGCAGTACAATGCCCCCCAGCACTGAGAACCGCCTGTTGACGGCAGCCAGCTCCTGCCGCACCAGGTCGAGAACCTGGTTCTCCACGCTAGGCAGGGGCTGACTTGGCCCGTCCAGGTCTGCCCGGAGCTTCTCGTTCTCCTTCACGAGAAGCTCGGTAGTGGCAGTCAGGCGGGCGACCTCCGCTCGCAATTTGGACGTCTCGTCCAATGCAGACGGAGGCCCGCCGAAACTCGCCTCCACCGCCGCCACTATGGAAGCCGTGGTCGCGGATGTGGCCCTGCTCCTTGATGAAGATGAGGAAGCCTCTTTTGGACCACATCCTTGATGACCACCACCGCAAGCCTGGCCGCTCGCTCCGAGTTGGAGCTGACAGCGTCTGGCTCTCCGCCCGAAGATCCCGACATGGAGACCCGGAACCCCGCCGCAGCGGGATGGAGCCCCTCCGCGGCGAGCTTCGCGGCTCTCCTGCCAGCCATGGTAGCCTTGTTAGGCCTCCTCGCCGCTCCCCTTCCCCTCCGACCGTTGGGGACCGTGGGAGGCGGGGCCATCACCTCCACATCGGAGGATGACTCCCCGCCATCCCCCAACTTCGAGCGCTTCTGGTTCCGGAAGAACCGCGAGCACTCATTCGCGGCTCCTCCGGAAGCCCTTGCCACCTCACGCTCCGGCCTCCCAGAGCACAGAGCGGTAAGAAGTGGTGATGCGTCGGGCTCCGATGCCGCACCACTCCCCGCCTCTTTGCCGACTTGTTATTATTTGTTATTCCCCCCCATAATACGATTGGGGGCGTGACGCTCCCAAAGGGAGCGCAGCGGATTCGCCACCTAAGTGGTGGGTGCCGCCCTGGGTAGTTAATTCCTTAAGTTCCATTTTCATAATTGTTTTCCTTTGAAGGGTGTGGTCCCTGCCTCCCAATCTCTCTCTCTCTCTCTCTCTCTCTCTCTCTCTCTCTCTCCTCTCTCTCTTTCTTTTCCCCCCCTGTATTTCATCGCCACTCTCACGGTCACGTCTGATGAACAGACGCGTACCAGAGAGCAGCGATGAACAAATTCCCCCAGGTACCACGCCGCTAGGAAGCTCGAACAACTTGCTCAAGTCTCCCAGCAGCGCGGACCTCTTGTGAGGCACTAACGATTGGAGTCCCTCCAGCCATTCGTCCCATCGCCGCGCCCTCAAACTTAGGATTAGGTGGTTGGTCGCATCCACTGTCAATCGTCGATGATCAACTGACAATGGATGCGATGTGTTCCTCTTGGTCAGGTCTCTCTCCTGGACCCCTCCGGCACAAGTGAGTCACTCATGCTGGAAGTCCCCAGGATCACGGAGACCCACAAGCCCCACCATGACGGCAACGTGGAAACACTCGTTGCGGAAGAGCCATGTGTGGTGTTACGCGCATGTATAGAATTAGAAATGAGTATATAAGAGGAACTCTGAAAGTGGCACCGCTGACTGAAAAGTTGTGTGGAAATCGGTTGTCGTGGTATGGACATGTTGTGATGCGGAGCAATGAAGAAAATGTCGTGAGGAAAGTCTTGTGTATGGATGTGGATGACTATAAGAGTATGGGAAGACCAAAGAAACGATGGTTGGACTGTGTGAAAGAGGATATGGGTAAAAAGGGGGTGACTACATAGATGACGACTAATAGAGGAGTATGGTAGAAAAAGACATGTTGCGCCGACCCCAAATGATTTAGAATAAGGCCAGGAGAATGATGGTTGGTACCATGGTGTAACATGAGTTTAGTCACTCCCAAGGACAATGAAAATGGATAGGCTCTTCATGATTGATCGAATCAGAAATGAAAATATCCGCAGGAGAACTAAAGTTACCGACACAGCCCGGAAAATCGCCAAACTTAAGTGGCAGTGGGCAGGGCACATTGCTCACAGACTATGTCGATAAGGCCGAAAAGTTCTGGAGTGACAACCGCGTACCGGAAGACGCAGCGTTGGAAGGCCTCCCACAAGGTGGACCGATGACCTGGTGAGGATCGCGGGAAAGTTGGATGCGAGACACATGACCGGTTATTGTGGTGACACTTGAGAGAGACCGATATCCAGCAGTGGACGTCTTTCGTCGTCGCCTTAAATGATGAATGATGATGATTTGTACCTTAAATGTTATTTGTAAGTCTTTAACAGTCGTTACAGGTAGTCAGAAACTCCTTAAGCTGGCAGCCAGTCTTATGACGAACGGTATCGTGTTTCTCAGTCACTGTTTTATGTTCTTTAACTAGTTTTGGGGTTAGGCAGTCGTCACATAAGATAGTGGTATTCAGCCGCATCCGTGGGCTCTGCTTCCAGTCTTCGAAGCCGTTCTAAACTGGGTTGGGAACATGTTAAATAGATTGATAGGTAGCGTAGCGGCTTCCTGCTCCCGCCATTAAGTTTGAATCGTACAGTAAGTTTGTTAAATTTGGCAGATAACCAATCGTGGAATCAAAACAACCAGCAGCAGCAGAATAGTTGGCAAAATCAACAGAATCAGCAGAATCAGCAGAACCAGAATCAAAACCAACAAAACAGTTCTGATAATTAATACGCAATAGCAAGACGGGTAGACCTTTATTATTTTTTTTTCAAAACAAGTGCATAAACATAATACATGAGCGAAATAAAAATTTAAACGAAGTATTCGATTGTTTCATTTTACTGACAAGACTGATATACCTGTTTATTTTTATTTCCTCATTCGCTTTACAATAAATATCTACCTCCTGTTTTTCTGTTCACTAGGATTTTCTAGCCGAATCCCTTTTAAAACTAATTATGTGATACCTACTAACTTCCTAAGAAACCCAGTAGCTCAAAAGGTCTCAGTATATATATATATATATATATATTTGTACGCAAAATACGCGCCTTGGGCGTGAAGTTGCGGAAACCAGCCCGTCATGCATACATACAAGGTGTTCAGTCAATCAATAGGCTATCTGTTCTTCAAAGGCAGTTACATTGCTGGACATAGGCCTGTCCCAAGCTGCTCCACAACACCACCTTCCGTGTACAGTCTGTTCCAGCCACCTTTTTAAGGTTGAAGTTGGGGAATCGGGATCAGTGGAGCGGGGGAGGGCGTGTCAGACAGTACTTGCCCGTGGTCACCCAGTCTAGTTCCCCTTGGGGTGCCACGAGCAAATATTTCAGCCCGTGGGGGTTCCCAAGGGGGCAAAAGGGGTACCATGGGTAAATTATTTGGCCCGTGGTTCCCTCGCTAATCACCAGATAAATAAAATGCAAATACAATCACTTTGCTTTATGCATTAAATGACGGATGATTTATGTTAGAGAAAAATAAGCTTATTTAATTTATCGTTATTTAATTTTTTTTTATGTCCAATTGAAATGATTGAGATGATTGTTTTTCAGGGGGTTCCACGGGCAAAAATATTATCTCGTGGTGGTACCCCAAGCGGAACTAAACAGAGCTACCGCTCCCCTGGGCACTCAGGCAGGGCCTTCCCTACCCTGCCCTGGTCCTTACCAGGGGTGGGTTTTAGTCAGTAAGAGTCTGACACGCCCTCCCGCTTCACCCAGAGCGGCAGAATTCATTAGATGATTTCCCAACCCACAAAAAAAGGGTAACTAAACTGGGGGACAACGGGCAAGTACCGGTGTCAGACTCTGACTAAAACCCACCCGAGTTCCTTCAGTTGCCTGTATCAGCTGCAGCGACTCTTTCAAAAACTTCCGCGACCCTGGGAGGCATCATCGGGCCGAGCCGTCGGTGCTCCATAGACCAATTGAAATTAGACCAATTGGTCTATGGGGAAAATTTCATGTTGCCATCGTCCAATTACCAACTGGGCTATGGAGAATTGAGAATTGTTCCGCCGTCGGTGGTCCATGGACCAAATGAAATTTGACCAATTATTCATGTTTCATGTATAGTAAAGCCTTGTCAATAATTAATAACAAAAAAACCGTTAACATACATTTATTATTCTGAATTTAATACAAGTACCTACTACACAGAAGAAAATAAATGCACTTCTTAGAAACATTCAGAAGATTTCCCTTTGGGACAGTTTTATATTAAGACTAGCTGCGCCCCGCGATTTTACCCGCCTAGACTAGAATAAAACGTAGCCTATATTTTAATCCAGGCTATAAGCTGTCTACATACTAAATTTCATCCAAATCGGTCTAGCCGTTTGAGCGTGAAGAAGTAACAAACACACTCACAAACTTTCACATTTATAATATTAGTAGGATAGTGAACAACAGTGAGATGAGAACTAATAAAAATATGACGGAACATATGACAAAGTGAAAATGCTGACTAGAAACCGGGCCAAATTGCTGACCACACATCCGACTTCTTCGGGTTCGTCGCTCTGTTCCGCCTCGCAGCCGCCGGGACCTGCACCAGCCGTGAGTCGAGTGATTCCGGCCGCTGCAGTTGCGTCGAGCTCGAGCGACGAATATTTCTCGCCGCCGTCGACGCCACCACCTGCGCGTCGACGGGGAAGAGGCCGACCTCCGGGCAGCTTAGGACCTCGAGGCCTCTGATAGAGATGAATATGAGATGAGATGCCCCGCTGCCGGTGGAAGTGTGCAGCGCATGAGATGGACGCAATCCATAAACGAAAATGTCATGCACTCATAGTTTGGGGCTACAGAGGCGGGAATCAACCTGACTGCGTACCGTGGTCGGACGTTCTCTCTGTTTTAGGTGCTTGAGCCAACTGTCAGCGTTTTGGCCCAGCGACTATTGGATCAAGTGCGACCCGCATCCAGAGTAGCCGTATGCTGGATGACGCCGTACTTGATAGACTACGCCTAAAATCACGGAGTAGCCGTGTCTCACCTGCTTCGCCACCGGCCGCGGTGCAACTGCAACCCAGTGCCCCACGGCGACCCGACCTTATTGGTGAAGATGATGTTAACGTGGCTATATCCGTGAGTACCCAGTGTAATGAACAATTGAGGAGCGCTTTGGAGGTTGCGTTCCGGGAGTACCGCTCCACGCCGCCTGAACAAAGACCACGACTACCTCGTTTGCCCATGCATAAGAAAAATAAGGCTAAGTTGGTGCCTATGGAAAGACTAGTCAAGCAGCTGCTGCATACATGGTGTTATGGAAGGGTGAATGGACACCTGAGACTTGTGCTGCATTTTTTGAAGGTACTTATTGTACTATTGCTATTATGTTTGCTTTGTCAGCTTACATACCTACTAGTCTTTTCCCTATTCTTGCACTTGATTATGTTGTAGCGACATCTATGACGCTACACAAGAACTAGAACAGCTAAATTCCTACATCGCGCAAGCAGAGTTCTCCGCGCGATTTGAACATATACAACAGCCCGAAATCAACTATCGGGCAGTTGCCCGGACCAGACACAACACCCGTCTGGTCGGAGGATCCTCCCTTTTCAACGGAGGTTTGCGGGACTTTACACCCTGTTCCGCATACCTCCACAATGGTGACCCTCGACTATGAACGTGAGCGCAGCCTTCGTCATGACGTCATCACCTCGTCAGCGCAGCCTTCGTGCAGCTACTCCAGCGTGACGTCATCATCACTTCCTCCAAGCTCTTCAGCAACGAGTCATACAGCCAGCCAGTACAACGACAACGCCGACAACGATAACGCCGACAACGATACGCCGACAACGATACGCCGACAACGATACGCCGACAACGATAACGCAGACAACGATACGCCGACAACGATACGCCGACAACGATACGCCGACAACGATACGCCGACAACGATACGCCGACAACGATACGCCGACAACGATACGCCGACAACGAAACGACGCACCGCTCCGACTCACTGGAGCCCGCAGCAGTACTCCGACTCACTGGAGCCCGCAGCATCATCCCGACTCACTGGGATATCATCACCGCAGACAGTTCCGACTCACCGTGAACTATGCGACTCTTCCGGTTCCGACTCACTGGAACCAGCCTTCCACTGGCCCGGCAAGCATCACGTATGAACGACTCATCGAGAAGAGAACAATCGATCTCCGATCTCTGGAGGGGAGTGATGTAGCGACATCTATGACGCTACACAAGAACTAGAACAGCTAAATTCCTACATCGCGCAAGCAGAGTTCTCCGCGCGATTTGAACATATACAACAGCCCGAAATCAACTATCGGGCAGTTGCCCGGACCAGACACAACACCCGTCTGGTCGGAGGATCCTCCCTTTTCAATGGAGGTTGTGGGACTTTACACCCTGTTCCACATACCTCTAAAATGTACTAAACAAGCTTGTGTATGTGTTTATTGATTTTTGCTACGTTATGTATTGTGTTCAGTGGAAAAGACCCATGTAAATCCTGTGCGCATAGTATTGGGTTGACCCTGACACTGGTGGTTTCTGGGGTGAGTCGGTGGCGCAGCCGAAAACAGACTTGTAAAAATCCAGCCATTATTAATGATAAATGATGTTTATTCAGTAAATAGGTTACAAGGAACACTTTTACACGTCAATGTTTTTTGTCAGTTTAAGCTAGATGAGGCCGGTGTTTCCTAGCTGACTACCCTGAGAAGAAACACCGAAACAAACTCAGAGGTCAAAGTCTCTTTTAAAGTGTTCAAATCCATACAATGTGTACTGGTTAAATCATATGAGAACCATGTACGTTTATGTCTGGGATGAGCTTTTTGAAGAAAGCAACACACAAATTCGATTGGACCAGTCCAGACAGTGCAAGCATTTGTCAGTTATCGCGAAGCTCAACTCAGAACTTTGAGGAGCTCAACGAACCGACGAACAATACCAAAGTAAGGACATTTGAGTAGGCCGCAAAAATACTCAAACTGCCAGACAATCATAAAATCTACATGAATATAACTACATAGATAGTTCTCGCATTCACATTATTCTATATGAGGACCATGCAGCTTAGTGGCTGTAGTGGTCTTTTGAAGAAAGAACCAAACATATTTGAGTGGACCTGTCCAGTCAGTGCAAGCATTTGTCAATAGTCGAATAGCTCAACTTAAAAACCACTACGGAGCTCAATGACTTGACGAACAATACCAAAGAAAAGACATTTGGGTAGACCGCAAAAGTACTGAAACTGTCAGACAACGTATAAATTACTGCATAGAGAATGAGAAAATAATAATAATAACCCACATAGTCCTCACATTTACAATAATTAAGTAATCAAAAAAAAATAAAAATATAATACTTTACAAAGTAAATATTCGTGTCAAACAAAATAGTAATATTAATACGTCAATCAAAAAATAAAAATAAATATAATACTTAACGAAGTATTCAAGTTAAAAAAAATAATATAAAATGTCAATAAAAAAATAAAAATAATATAATACTATACAAGTATTCATGTCAAAAACGAATATTAAAAAAAATATATATAAAAAAAATTCATCAGTAAGTAGTACACACTGTTGTAAACATTATCTGACCCACCCTAAAATCAAACGACTTTGGACCCTCTGCCTGTAACATTAAGGTTTATTTAATTTATATGAGCTTATCAGACAAGTGCTCGAGCACTCGATGAACAAAAATACAATAATAACACACACGCAAATTTAATCTTTAACACGAAACGTTAAGGTAAACCCACCCAACAAAGTCGGAGCCACCGGCATTATATATGTTTTTGTTAAGCTATTTTAATCATTATCTCGTTAACATTAGTTAGTTGAAAAGCTATTAAGTCACACTACATAATTACAACCCAATCTTTAATTTCGCGTATTCCCAACAAGTTCTTGTGGCTTAGCGGTTTGATGCTGGATTGACGACGAACAGCATGTGGGTTCGAAAACACAGTCCACCTATCTATCAGTTTCTTTTTTATTTTGTTTTCATTTCTACAATATTCCTTGCAATATTAAAGAACGACCAATATGATTTTCGCCTAATAACTTATCTTGTAAACGGGTGGGTAATTTAAAGTTCACAGAATTTATATTTACCAAGAATGGTTGAATACGAAGTAAAACATATTTACTTCGTGAGGTAGATCATAAATTCATCTAAGTAACAAAATTTACACTACGCCTAATAGTAGTGACTGCGCACACACATTTGTAAATCGTTTAACTCGTTAAGTATTTTTAAGCAATTTGCTGTAATATAGCATCATGTCGCAACTTGACGACTATACCAAACATAAAATAATATTTTTACATGAGCAGAATGTTGGAATTAGAGACATTGGTCGCCGAATTAATATAGCAGTAAGTGTTTTTTTTATACCTATTTTATTTTATTGATTGTGATTAATGAACGCGTAGTTGGCTATTTTACCATTACATTCACTCCTTACAAGTTACATACACGGTTCCAAAAATGTTTATTTTTGTTTTAGAGAAATACGGTCAGGCTATGGCTTAGACGTTATGGAGACAATGGTAATATTCAGCGGATTCGTCCAGGAGCAAAAGCCATTAAGTATAGTCCCGAATTCGAACGCCACCGGGCTATTGTTTCAAGCCACGTTAAAAATCCATTTTTGCCCATTCGTGCAACCGCAATAAACCACAATATTTCAATGGAAACTGTGAGAAGGCATTTACACGTTGCTGGGATAAAGAATTATAAACCGGCACAGAAAATTGCATTGACACCTGCTCATCGTGCAGAAAGGGTCCGTTTTGCCCAGGAATATTTAAATTTTAATTGGGAAGAAAATGTTGTGATCTTCACTGATGAAAAATCATTTAAATCGGACAAAGATGGACGTAAAATCTTATGGCGGAGGAAAGCAGAACGTTACAACGAGAAGTGCTTGCTTCCTTGTAGAATCAGCGGTAGAATAACCCTGGGCTACTGGGGCTGGATGTCGTCCATGGGACCTGGTGAATTGGTGGAAGTTGGTGGTAGGTTTAATAGCAGTTTGTATTTGGAGATTCTGCGTGACGTCATGCTGCCGACTGTGCGAATTGCCTATCCAACGTCACATATTTATTTCATGCACGATAACTGCTCCATTCATCGTGCAGGCATTGTGCGGGAATGGTTAGCTGCTCAAGAAGGTCTGACACTTATTAATTGGCCATCTAAAAGTCCTAATTTGAACCCTATAGAAAATCTATGGGGTCAAATGGTTTTAAATTGGGACACAACGGAAGTGCGAAACAAACACAACTTGGCTGAGGTCGTGACATCGACTTGGGAGCACATGAGAGGCAAAGGTTTGTGTTAGAACATGGTGCGCGGTATGCGTAGCCGCATACAACAAGTTATAGCAGGGGACGGTGCGCCACTCCGCTACTAGTTCATCTAGTAGGTATATTTAAACATACCATGTAAGTAAATGCTCAATGGATTGATTGTTCAACGATTAAAATGTTGCAGATTATGTGGTGATGTTATTGTTATTAACAGATTTTTTCTGTTTAAATAACATGTTTATTCACTACATATAGGCAGCTATAAATTTGTAAAGCATTTCACAGATGAATTCATTTTCTCGGTAACAATTTTTTAAGCATAAGCATGCCTTTTTTAATGTTTATATGGCATACTAATATAAAAAGTATATTAATTTGGAAATATATGAGCATTTACTTACTTTATCTTACTTAAGTGTTTTAATGAAATAATAAATATTTTAAACTTGCATTTTTTTTAGTTTTATTTCTATACAAACTGCCCGTTTAAAAAGGCAATACCCTACGTCGTCACGTAGACAACGATGAACATCGCACTACCTTAGTGACCACAAGACCAACACAACTCTTATAAGCCGCATTGAAATTTGATCTTAGCTGTAATGCTAGACGCAATATTCAAAAAAATTTGAACCATATAGTATACTATCATAAAGTTTATTCTTGCACAGCACGAGCAGCCATCTTCTCCTCGTGCAAATTATTTTGTATTTTAAATAATCACTCCATAGTAGCATTTGAATACCAGCTTTATAATGAATACGAATATTTATTTTTCAACTACCCACTTATTACAAGTTATGTGAAAATATTACCATTTTAAAAAGTTTATGTATAATCTGTAGTTCTTTACAATATTACAAGAAATAGTTTTGGAATATAAATTTTATATTGAAAGCAAAACAATATCTTTGTCGCAGGATTTGATCTCGAACCTCGTTTTTCTCAGTCTTAAACACAGACCACGGGACCAGAATTACTTGAACTCAATCATTAAAATAAGCTATTACACTTATCATATTATAACAAATAGTTATAAAGTTATAAAATATAACCTAATGCTAACGTTTTAAAGATCAAATTTGCGTGTGTTGCCGGTTCATGTCAATACGCTCACCCTGTTATTTACCGCCATTAGGTAAGTGTGATCGTATTTTAATGCGATATGATCGTGTGGCTTAACAAAGTAGCTATAAAATAAATTCATTGAAATGATTTGATCCACCATGTTGGCAGGCATTTTGAAACATAGGTCTTTAAAAAGCCAAAAAATAGAATACACAACACGTCAATGCAAACGCGCGGGTACGACTAGACTGGCGTGCATCGCTCGTACGCCGCTCCCCGCGCTGCTGCCTTCGTGATCAGTTCCTTAATAAGGCTTAATTACAGCTTCCGATTTCAAGGGACCCAATTTAGGAACAAACTAACTAGGAAGTAGAAAGCGAGCGATTACACTATCCTAAACTGGACTCCTAAGTCGGCAGTGTTGCCAACTCTTACAAATTCGAGTCCCTATACTATGAATTTTAATTCGATTCCAGATTTGACAATTTCAGTGTTGCAACGTTATGACAAGTACTAATTAGTGACGTTGCGAAATTATTCGATATGGAAATGGAATATTTCCAGATCGATTCTTCTCGTTTATAATTTTACTCTCGTAAACTAAGTATATCCGGAAATTAAATATTTCTGAACCGATAATTTAGTTTTGACGATTAATTAACGATCTGAGACTTTTCTTTTATAATTGTGTGTGAAATAAATAAAAAAATGTGATCATGAAGGAACATGACAAATACAACAGATGTATTATGGTAATAATTTATTTTATAAATTGTCGCCGTCATCGCTATCGCTGTCACTTTCTGTAACATTTATTATAAATGTCTGTGATATTGTCAATTAACATATCTAGCCTACTCATTTTTTCCTCTTCTTTGACTACATGGAATACGCATTTAGACCATTCGGTAGCCGTAATTTTTTGAATGCCTTCCTGAAATAAATTTCTCACGTCTGTCAATTTGAAGGTTTTATTATTTTGAGCTACATGCCACTTTACCTGCGCCCATATCAATTCGATAGGGTTTAGCTCGCAATGGTAAGGGGGCAGTCTTAAAACCGTGATCCCATGTTGTGCTGCCATTTCGTCTACAGCGTACTTATTAAAAGACTCGTTATGTGAAATCAGTTCTAAAAGCGTAGCTTTAACCATATCTGGTTCGTAATTAATATTTTTATTTAAAAGCCAATCTTGAATGTCAGCTTTTTTCCAGCTCATTTTTGGTGCCGTTTCCAATTTTCGGGAGTGGTAAGGTGCATTATCCATCACCACAATTGAGTTTGGTCTTAATTTTGGTAAGACTCCAGCGAACCACTCCTCAAAACAAACTGCATTCATCTCATCATGGTAATCTTCACAATTTTTCTTTGCTTCAAAAATCATGAGCCCCTCTTCCAGGAAGCCTTCTTCACTACCTATATGGCTAATTATGAGACGTTTGCCTTTTCCAGATGGATTTTTTAATCCAGTGGTCAGTCCCTCCAAAAACGCTTGTCGAGATGATGTGACTTTCTTGTCCACCTAAGTTTTTTTTACAGTATGACCTTAAAATAAATATAGTACATGAACATTCAATATTACTATTAAATTTAATGTAAAATGTATATAAATTCATTTTGTGTATAAATGTTAGCCTTACCTGCGTTAACCCAAGTTTCATCTTGATAATATATATGTCTCCCTTCTCGTCAAAATCTGACATATAGATCGCAAGTAACGCTGGCGCCATGTTATTATATCATTTCGATCAATAAGTGTGCTCTTGCGTGACCGTGCAACAAATTTAAAATTAAGATGCTTCAAAATTTTTCTGAGGGTGTCTTTGGAAATCTTGGGCATTTCTGAATCATCGTTCATCACTTGTAAAATCTAAAATAGTAAATTTTATAATAGCTTGGAATCATTACTTATATATAAAAGATGTAGGTATAAAATAATACTGTCTGACTGATTGACTAACCTTTGCAATGGTTGGAGGTTCATTTCGGTAAAAGAACTGATGAACAATTCTTCGTATTGCAGAGAATGTAAATTCATCAATTTTATCTTTGAAACTTGAGAATGTAAATTCATCAATTTTATCTTTGAAACTTCGCTTTGATCCAGTTTTCTTAGGAGGAGTTGGCGGCGCACCTTTATTTACTTCCTTCAAAATGTTACAGAGCGTGAGGTTATTCCCAATATGTCAGCAACTTTGCTCATACATTCATTTTCTTCCACAACTTCAAAGGCCTCTAATTGCGCAGAAATTTCATTTTTCACGTATTTGTAGGCGTTGCGGATCATTACTTTTTCAGTAACAGTGAAAGCTTTTCGTGGACGTTTTTTTCTTGGGTACAAGAAAACATCCACGTCTTTTTGTGATGTACTTGGCTGAGGATCCATTTTGATGGAAAACCAAAACAAATAGATTCACTCAAAGTTCACAAAAAGCTATAAACGTAACAACAAACACAACGTAACAACACTTTAACAAAAACCCAACAAAATAACAAAATTTCGATTCGCAATGAAATAAGATATTCGTGCAGTCAGACTGGGAGAATGAAGTCGAATGACACGATAAACAAAATGGCGATAGCTGCACGAGCGCGCACGGGTTGCCAATACTGAAAACTATCTAGGCTAGGCTAGTATTTTATTATAAGTTTTGTTTTTAATATAAAAACAAAAATATTAACTTTTAATAAAATAGAGCAGCGATTACTAATTAATAAATAATTATTATGAATAATTATGTATTTATTTAAATAAAAATCAATACTTTAGTCTTTAATTGGCACACTGATGACACACACACTGATTATTTATCGATTTTTGTGTTCATCACTACACTATTATATGTGGTATAATTATTTCACAAAATGACAGTAGCTAATGTCAAATCTGGAATCGAATTAAAATTCATAGTATAGACAGAATATCAAAAGCCGCCATAAAGTCTCACAGGGCGGCACCTCGAAATAAATTGATATAGTGTGGCCATTAGTGCTGTGCACTCCCTGAGGTATGCGCACGGCGAGACTGGGGGGAGAATCTGCTGCTGCGCTCTGTCAGTGCGCCGTCAACGCTCGTGACGGCAGGTAGTGTCATCTGTATCGGACTGTCTATGTCAGACGCACATGAGATAAATATTCAAAGATGGGTCGTGCGTTATCTCGTGATATGAAGACTGTCATTTTTAAGGTGGCTGAATATTTTAAGAAAAGAAAAGCAGACAAAGAAAGCTTTGAATTTAAAAATGATGTGAATATTGCCAAAATCGTTGCGGAGGCTACGGGGTACAGCAAAAGAACCGTGCATAATGTGATTTCTGCGGGTTATTTATCAATTGAAAATTCAAGTCAATTAAAATTTCAATCGCCAAAAAACCAAAAGTTCTAAAGAAAAAACACGATGTGGATGATTTTGACCTTGGAGTTATCAGAAGAAAAATTCATCAGTTTTACGAAGTTGAAAAAAAAATACCAAGTGTCCGTAAGTTACTATCAAGTTTGAGACAGGATGGCATATTGAATTGTGGACGGGAATATTTAAGACAGCTTTTACACAAAATGGGCTACTGTTTCAAAAAATGCAAATCAAAGAGACATCTTATAGAGCAGCCTAATATTACCAGTGTGGCGGAAAAAATATCTTACACAAATCAGAAATTACAGAACGCAAAACCGCAACATATATTTTCTTGATGAAACATACATCAACGCCAGTCACCATGCCAGCAAATGTTGGCAATCATCGTCAGAACCCGGAATTCATGCTGATATTGGAAAAGGACGGCGATTGGTAATTCTCCACCCTGGGTGTCGAAATGGCTTAGTGGATGATGCATTGACTATATTCAAGTCAGATGCTAGAACCGGTGACTACCATGGAGATATGAGCGGACCTACTTTTATAAATGGGTAGATGAAAAGTTAAAAGATAACTTGCGGCCGAATTCTGTGGTTGTAATGGACAACGCGTCTTACCACAGCGTTCAGGTTGAGAAGAAACCAACTATATCAAGCCTCAAAAGTGAAATGCAGAATTGGTTGCTACGCCATAATGTAGAATTTTCAGGAACCATGATAAAGGCTCAACTGCTACTTCTTATCAAAAATACACAAAAAGAACCCGTGTACAGAATTGTCGAACTCCTGAAAGCCAGTGGACACACTGTTCTGCGTTTACCTCCGTATCATCCAGATTTAAATCCAATTGAGTTGGTCTGGGCTGATATTAAAAACAACATAGCCCAAAACTATATTAATTCTTCTCTTGACGAAAAGATAATCTTACTGGATAAATTGTTTTCGGAATTCACGGCGGAGAAATGGCAGAGATGCGACGATCATGTCCAGAAAAATGAAAATGTTTACTGGAGTCGCGATAGTAGGTTCGATAATGTTATCGATTCATTCATAATAAATTTGCAAGACTCTGATTCAAGTTCCGGTGGCGAAGTGGAAGATGAAGATGATGACGAAATGGAAGATGAAGTTGAAACAGAATCTATGTCAGAATAACTTTCGTTAGAATATATAATTGTTTGTAAATATAAAAACTGTTCAATAAAACAAGTCCTGCTTTGAATTATAAGTTTAGTTCTTATTTATCACCAGTATATTTTTAATAAAATATGAGTATATTTGGGTTAAATTTTAATCAACTAAGTATAATATATTACAGATAGCCTCCGCCCCGCCACAAGTCTCGCCTTAGAAATGCAAACTGATATCGTAAGATCTGTCCAACATGTATCGATCTCATGTGAACTCATGCTCTTTTTTCTTCGCCTCCCACCTCGCCGCGCATACCTCAGGAAGTGCACAGCACTAATGGCCACACTATAGTTCGATATGCACCGAAATCCCCGCACTTACCGCAATCTCCCCGCAAAGTTCCTCGTGAAAAGTTAAAAAAATCGAACATAACGCCACCACGTAAAATTGATTCAAACCGTCAATTGATTCAGAGTTGCCCGCATGCAAACTTCATTTATTTCTAGCGTCAGAATATTGACTTACATCGGTACTCTTCTATACAACCTTTTTAAATACAGAACAAAATAAATATTCAAAGTAGACAAATAACTATTTGATTAAATATTATCCTTGACAGTTGTGGGTATATTATATCGTACTAGCGACGCGCCCCGGCTTCGCACGGGTGCAATTTTGTTTATTTGATTTCCCAAAAATTTTTCTTTGCTATAAACCTTACGGAGTCCGAGACCTTTCCAACGAATGCAAAACCGTGGAAATCGGTTCGTGCGTTCTGGAGTTATAGCGTCAGGAAGGAAAACCCGACTTATTTTTATATATTAGATTTTGTATCTCCTCAAATTACTAAAGTTAAGTAGATTTATTATGAACATTGCCAAAATGTGCGATAGAGATAGCACTAGAAAATCTTTAGCTCGTGGAAAGGTATGGAGTAAATAAATCATTAATATTTTTTTATCTTTTATTATGTACTAGCTTCCGCCCGCGGCTTCGCCCGCGTAAAAAGTGTAATTATTATAAGTCTAAGTGGTATTTCCACAGAGTAGCACTTTAAATAAATCCTGTAGAAATCAAAATCAAAAGTTATTTAAATTAGGCTGAAAGCCAGATTTTTTTGAACGTCAAAGTTCTACATAAAGACAGTAGGGGCACACACACTCACTCAGTGTATCGGGGTACCTATCTTGTTACTCTTATCGTGTTAAATATAATAGTTTACCATATCGAAACTGTTTCATTTATTGGGACCCGAACATATCCTAAATTGGTGCTTAGCTTCTTGCCCGTGGCTCCATCCGCGTAGACATTTATCGTGTTAAATATAATAAATAGTTTACCATATCGAAACTGTTTCATTTATTAGGTCCCGAACATAATATCCTAAATTGGTGCTTAGCTTCTTGCCCGTGGCTCCATCCGCGTAGACATTTACCGTGTTAAATATAATAGTTTACCATATCCAAACTGTTTTATTTATTGGGTCCCGAACATATCCTAAATTGGTGCTTAGCTTCTTGTTTGTGGCTACGTCCGCTTAGATATTTATATTAAACTAGCTTCCGCCCGCGGCTTCGCCCGCGTAAAAAGTGTAATTATAATAAGTCTAAGTGGTACTTCCAGAGAGTAGCACTTTAAATAAATCCTGTAGAAATCAAAATCAAAAGTTATTTAAATTAGGCTGAAAGCCAGATTTTTTTGAACGTCAAAGTTCTACATAAAGACAGTAGGGGCACACACACTCACTCAGTGTGTCGGGGTTCCTGTCTTGTTACTCTTACCGTGTTAAATATAATAGTTTACCATATCGAAACTGTTTCATTTATTGGGTCCCGAACATATCCTAAATTGGAGCTTAGCTTCTTGCCCGTGGCTCCGTCCGCGTAGACATTTACCGTGTTAAATATAATAGTTTACCATATGCAAACTGTTTCATTTATTGGGTCCCGAACATATCCTAAATTGGTGCTTAGCTTCTTGCTCGTGGCTCCGTCCGCTTAGACATTTATATTAAATTAACTTTTTCACGATTTTGGCACCCAGGTAGAGTTTACCTGTGGTTGCATCCGTTTGCAGGTCTGAAATTTCTCTTTTTCATGATTCTGTTTGCTGGTAGTCTATACGCCTGGGAATGTATCGCGCTCAGGATTCCAGCCCCGAAAATACTTATTCAAGATGTTACCTCTCCTAATACCAACCTCAGAATATGTTTTGTGATTCTGATATCCTAGTAGGTTGTGAACTGGTAGTTTGAGAGTCTATACCGTTTATTATTTTAGCCCTGGAACACTCTTTGTATTTCTGGTCTCCTGGTATTTTGTGAATCTATACCGCTTAGGATTCGACCCCAAAATACTTATTCACGACTCTGGTCTCCTGGTAGTTTGAGAATCTATATCTCTTATGATTCCAGCCCCGGAAACACTTCTTCATGACTCTGGTCTCCTGGTAATTTATGAATCTCTACCTTCTATTTATAACCAAATAATTAAAAAAAAAAATCTTTAAGCCTATTTTGTGATTGTGATCTCCTGGTAGGTTGTGAATCTATACCGCTCAGGATTCAAGCCCCGGAAACACTTCTTCTTGATTCTGGGCTCCTGGTGGGGTGTGTGAAGCTATACAGCTTAGGATTGTAGCCCCGAAAATACGTATTCATGTGATAAATAAAACTCTTCACTTCAGCATCAGTACAATAGCATGTATTTTACCAAACATCAGAAGAAATCATAAACACACGCTGCGCGTCAGGCGCCATCTTTTTTCTTAATCTCAACATTATTTTTCTTTCTGTTTGTAGAAACAACTATTAATTTAACATTGTATGTTTCATGGCTAACTAACAGTTTAAAATTCTTATTATTAATATACATAAATTAATAGGACAGGGCTTTTTTTTATAATCACTTATTTGAGTAATATTAATCTAAAATGAATAGGTCTGAAGTCTCGCCACCAAAACGGAAGTTAGGAACTTGTTGACAGTAATATTTAAATATTTCTTTACAATTTACGCTATAATTGACTGTTAAAAGGTAATGTAGGGGCATGTGCTTTACCTGTGGACGTTTTCCAGAATGTGAAACAAAAGTATTTTTTAAAATAAACCCTTTATTTGTATATATAAAAATATTTATTTACCGGCTTCATTACTAATTGACTCCTAAAAATAATCAGTTTCTAATGCGCTGGCTATCATAATCGCTGTGAAAATTAAAGTTTAAAAAAAAAACTAACTTTGTCCATAGGTACAACATACAAATGTACCTATGGACTGCACAAATGTACTTGTGGACGGAAATGTACCTCTGGACAATCAATAAAAAATATTGCAAGAAAATTTAAATTTAACATCAATAAACTTAATAAAACTATAGAAACTCTTAACAAAAATAGGAACTAGAATTCTAATACAGATCTTTGGAATTATAACAATATTCAGTATATAAATCTTTGGCTGAATCAGTAGTATCATCAGAATCATCATCTAATTTGTAACACCTCAGACAAACAAAGTTACACTCATCATCAGAGTCGAAATTGTCCTGGTGAGATTTTGGTACACATTTTTGGTGATAACGTCCTTCACATAATGAACAGGTAAACATCTTTTTCTTATCTTCATATTTTCTACACGCTACACACATCACCAGTGATATTTGACGATCTTCAAGGATGTCTATCTTTTTGTTCGAAGGTATTTTTCTTGAACTAGGGCCTGGCCTGGAAAGAAGATCGATTGGCGCAGGTTTCTTCTTTGGTCTTTTCGTTTTCTCTTCTTTCTTCTTTTCTTTCCTTTCTTCAGATTTTCTTTTCTTTTCAGTCTTTATTACAGCTTCATTTCGGATGGCTATTTTCTCCGGCGTGTCAGTAAGAATTCTAGTTTTGCCAGGTTTTTTTCCACGTTGCGATAACTTTCTCGATGGCGCTCTTGGAAAAGGACGTAAAGATTCCAATGATGGACAAGTAGCAGCATCTTCAGGAGTTGAATTTTCTTCCGAAAATAAAACACGACAAGCTTGATTTTCTAAGCGTTCAACAGGAATCACAACTTCCGACTGATTTTGTTCTTCGCGATTACTAGCGCAAACTTGTTCCTGTGAAAAACTAAGATCTTCTGCAAGTGGTTCTTGCTCCAAACTGTTAACTGTAGTATCAATGACAGATGGCTCTGGACGATCAGTGACATACGAACACAAAAAATCTTCCTCTGTGAATATATCCCTGTTAAAGGGACAAATACCTGTTACTTCAAAACCTTTAATTATATTTTTTGGAGTGAATGAAAGAGCGTATGCTTCTCCTATGATCTCTGCAACATCGTAAATCGTAATAGGTTTCCCAGGGTGGTTCATCATCCATCTGTCAGCGGCCTTATTATATTGTGACTTAAACGGTCCAAACACACATCTATCCAGAGCTTGCAAATTGTCAGAGGTATGGGGAGGTAAAGTTAAAAGAACAATACCATTGTCTGAGGCTTTGTCAATTATTTCAATGGAGATGTGCGTTTCATGGTTATCCATTGTTAATAGAACTGGACGTTCTTTTGTAGGTTTGGCAAAAGCGATAAAATGGTCCAAATATCGTCTAAAAATCTGCTCTGTGGACCATCCAGATTGGTTTGCTTCTCCAACGGAACCCGGCGGAGCACCCTTTAGCATGTTGTCCTTAAAAAAAACTCTAGGAAAAATTATCATTGGAGGTACTGAGTTTCCTACGGCATTAATGCAAGCAATCATGGTCGTATTGATACCTCTTTCTCCAGAAGTTAATTTTCCTAACTGCTTAATTTTTTTTGGTGCTAACACTTTTCTTGGCTTATGCACTGTTGATATTCCGGTCTCATCAACATTATATATGGAATCAGGTGGAAAGCTATACTTCTCCAGAACTTTTTCGAGATTATCATAGAAATTGGAAACATTTGTTCTGTTAAAACTCGTAGCTCTCGCCAAACTGGTTGCTTCAGGTTTTCGTAGCGATAGTTCTGGAAAACGCTGTCGATAACATCGAAACCATCCTACGCCAGCCATTTTGTTTAGATGCCAGTTTTCAGGAGTATTTTTTTATTTTTTGCTACAGAAAACTGGTAAGCAAGTTCTCGAACTTGTTTGGAATCTAAACCCATATGCATGTACGCTGCTTTTTCTAAGTAGTCACGTAACTGAATCTCTTCATGCTCTTCAAATACCCTCTTTACGTCATTCTTCAATGGTTCTATTGATTTTTCACTGAGATCATTGTTTTTATTAAGTTGAAAATATTTGAAAATTGTAGACTTGGGTATTTTGTATTTTTCAGCCACCTTACGCACTGAACATCCACTTTTGACTTCTTTAAGAGCCTGTGAGAGGGTGTCTGGACATATTTTATTTCGTTTCACTCCGGTTTTACTACGTGGCACTGAAAAAATATAAAATGATTGTAACATTTCTTAGGTACCTAAATTATGTCCACAGGTACAACCGAATATATGTACCTATGGACAGTCCATAGGTACGTCCATTGTCCCGTCCACAGGTACAAATATTAAGATATAACCGTTACATATTTGAATCTTTTCAAAGAATATCATTAGGATCGCGAAACGGAACTTAAAGTAATATAAAAACACTACTTTCTGTAATACACCTACAGTCTCACTTCTAGGTTGATTTATCTAACTGAAAAATACCTTGGAAATTAACATAAAAACTTACTTTTTATAGTGAAAATCTTCAACAGCACACCACAACGAACTTAGACCAGACAGCACGATGACAGTTAGTCAGTGTTGCCAGTCGTTAAAAATAGTTTACGGATGCATTTAAACTTTGAATATAAGTCTTTTAGTCATTGAAATATTGTTAGTGTCCATAGGTAAAGCCGTCCATAGGTACAACACTTGACCCTAATGTTTTTATATATTGAAATCTATTATTTTAATTAAGCTAAGTAATTATTTAATTAGTTTTGAATGATATTTCTAACAATCGGCCATCCTGAAATTTGCCTGACCCTAGGCAATAGAGCATCGAGATAACAAAACCTAACTACAACAAACTTGACTCTGTAAGTACAGGAGTGAGTCAGGTAATTATCTTACAATGTGATAACTTTTACACAAAACAAACTTCTACAAACTTAATCGAGTAATACTATAACTAACATTATTACAACAGTGGCTTCATTTGTCACATGGGTTCATGAGACAGAAAAGTACAGAAGACAGACAAATAATAATAATTAAAAAAAAATGATACATGAATATGTTCTAATTTAATTTAAGTTATATCTGTACTTCTTACTATGTTCGGCCATCCGCAATCAGTTGAATGACCCCATTCAATAGGTAATTTAAATGTGTTATAATATTTCAACAATAATATTATAATATAACTTTGTTGCTTCTTAACAAAATATTAACATCAAAATACAAAACTGATAACAAATATTTTAATTATTCTTAAATATAATATTATTAAGTACCTACACAACAATTTATATTTGGTTATTACCTACATACTAGTTAACAATACATAGGTAACACAGTCAGTCTTTTATTTTCATATTTAGGTGTTGTCCATACACTTCTTAGCATTATACAGGTAGCACAGTCAGTCTTTCACTTTCATATTTAGTTGTTGTCCGTACACTACTTCACACTATACAGGTGAGACAATCAGTCTTTCATTTTATGATGGTGATGTGGGTGTCTTGGATGGAGTACACGCACAGGGTGTAGCAACTTCGGGTTGAACGTCATCTGGCTACAGGGTACACGCACAGGGTGTAGTGGATTCAATTTCGTTCGATGTGGCTCGTTACCGCGTAAGCACTTCGGGCATATCGGTCTCATGCAACTTGTTTGCTGATGCTTGTTACCGCGTACGCACACAGGGCGTTTCGGCCTCACGCAAGCATATCTTTTAATGATGTAGCTTGTTACCGCGTACGCACACAGGGCGTATCGGCCTCACGCAAGCATATTTGTTAATGATGTAGCTTGTTACCGCGTACGCACACAGGACGTATCGGCCTCATGCAAGCATATTTGTTAATGATGTAGTTTGTTACCGCGTACGCACACAGGGCGTATCGGCCTCACGTAAACATTTTGTTGACGGTGCCGCTCGCTGCCTCGTGCAGGAACAAGGTGTTGTCGGCCTCCAGCCAGTTAGCGTCATCAGCGTCATGCTGCCGCATGCACTCCCAGGGCGTGTCAACCTTCAGACTGCCATGACTCCTCAACACTCGGACGTCATGTACTCGGTTTCGGTGTATGTACAGTACTGTCTGTTACTATTTTTTTTTTTAAAGGAACAATGTATACATACAGATATACGAGTAAATACATTTTAAACATGATTGTGGGTGTATTTTATTTGATACCGGAGTTTGTAATGAATTAAAGCGAAAGACGAGTGTTTATTCGTTATCCAAGATGCAACTTTCGTTTTCAGAGTCGGACTCTGAATTAGGATCAAATCTGATCCACGGCTTCATCTTGTCCGCTGAGTACACATTTTTGTATTTTCTAGTCGAGAACCCATTTATGCTACTAACCTCATAATGATCGTTACCTAATACAGCAGTTACCTTGTACGGTCCACTGAATGGTGGGATTAACTTATTGCTACTCCCAACATTACGAGTACTTTTTAGAACCATAACTAAATCATCTAATTTGTATATGTTAGCTGCGCACCGCTTTTTGTTAAATCGAGTTTTCATAGCTTCTTGCTGTTTTCTTATGTGATCAGATACCTTTTTCCGCGTTATGTCAATATCCTTATTTGGCGAAAGTTGTTCCGAAATTTCATGCAAGTGACTTTCGGATAAGTTAACTGTGTCTTTACCGAAAACCACTTATGCTGGGGTCTTTCCTATCCCTTTGTTAAGCGTGTTGTTAAGGCTCCACTGAACCTTATTGAGATCGGTGTCCCAGTTACGGTCATCTTTGTCTATGCTAAGGGCAGTTAAAGAGCTAAGGATGGAGCGGTTATAGCGCTCAATTTGGCCATTGGCTCGTGGAGTAGCGACTGCATTTTTCACGTGCTTTATTTGATTAGCTTCGACAAATCGTTTGAATTCAGCTGATGTAAAACTGGTTCCCCGGTCCGACACGATCGTTTTGGGAGAGCCGAACATCCCGAAAAACTCCCGCATCACTTGGATAGTTTTTCTACTCTTCGTATTACGGACTGCCCGCAATACAATGAATTTAGTGAACGAATCTATGATTCCTAAAATATATGTATTTCCCCTTTTGCTTTTTATGAATGGTCCAACATGGTCAATATGCACGCATTCAAATGGTATATTTGGCTTGGGAATTGGATGAAGGAGCCCTTGTTTTTTTTTCAGCCGGATCCTTTGCATAGGCACACGGGATGCATGCACGAACATATTTACGGACGAAATGAGCCGTAGCTGGAAACCAATAGTCTCTTCGCATTTTATCTAATGTTTTCTCAAATGAGAAATGACCACTCTCGTCATGACACAACTGGCAAATTTTCCACCGATCGTCGCGAGGTACTGCCCATTTTAATTCAGACCCAACCATTTTGAATATTTTACCGTCTCTTAGAGTGCAATTATTTCTAATATCTCTTGCTTCTGTACAATTTTTATCTAGTACGCTTTTAATAAGTTTAAGTCTCGGATCACTCAATTGTGCCGCCAATAATGAATGTTCTTCGGTTATCACGCTCATAACACCGAGTTCTATTGCGTCATCGCTTTTAATAGGTAGTGGATTTCGGCTCAAACAATCCGCGTGCTGCATTTGAGTACCAGGTCGATATTCTATAACAAAATCGTAGTCTTGAACGAGAAGCCACCACCTGGCTATTCGAGGAATGAGATCTCGTTTAGTAAGAGTTGTACGTAGAGCATTACAATCTGTTACCACTTTAAACTGGATGCCTAGTAGGTACACGCGAAATGTTTTAACGACATCACGACTGCCAGGGTTTCCAACTCATAAGAATGCAGATGCTGCTCTTCGGTTGAAGTTTGTCTGCTGAAATATGCTACCGCTTTTAGTGGTGATTTCTCGCTCTCCCTCTGCAATAAGACGCCACCAATTCCCAATTGGCTAGCATCAGTGTGAAGTTCAGTCAAATTTTTAGGGTCATAAATGGCTAGAATGGTTCTGGTTGTAAGGATTTTCTTAATAAGGTTAAACGCTTTAGTTTGATCCTCGCCCCAAATCCATGACGTATTGGACTTTGTTAGTGTTGTTAAAGGTGGCTATGGTAGCAAAATTACGAACAAATCTCCGGAAGAAGCTAGCCAATCCAATAAATTGACGAACCTCATGACAGTTTTTAGGCGGAGGAAAACACGCGACTGCTTCTGTTTTTAGTGAACCTGGCCGCACTCCGTCAGCTGAAATTTCGAAACCCAAATTAGTCTTACGTCAGAATTTATACTCACGTATCCATTATAATTTTGACAGCTAACTTCGACAAAACTATCACCTTTTATTTTAGTTTTGTTGGAAGTCTTCATTACGACGGAGTTGCATTTATTCAAAGATATTTGATATAGTATCAACTCTTTGTCCGTTTTGAAAACTCTTACGTACGGTTGTTCGGTAAGTGTTCGGCCTATTAAAATATCGGTGGTTAACAGTGAGGATGGTACCGCATAAGCAGTCAAAGGTACGTCTACTAAATCTACTGCAACTCTAATTTGAGTTTTACCACACGGAGTGATAGAGTTATTACCAAATCCTCGCAAGGTTGGTAAGTCGTCTAGGGTTAAGCATAAACCTAATTCCTTACATTTGTCTTCACTAATCAGAGTACACTCGCTGCCGAAGTCGATGTACCCGGTCATGACTTCGTCATTAACCTTGACTTGTTTATAATATTTTGAGTTTTTATTTTCAGTACCTGCTATGTATGTATTTAAAACTTGTTTTGTTAAGGTTCAATTGGTGCCATTTTCAGTTGGTTTAAACGGTTTCAGTGATTTACAATTAGCTTCCAGGTGACCATGACGCCTACAGTTACCGCATTTGATAATTTCTTTAGGACACTTATAAACTGTATGTCCAACTTCCCCACAGTTGAAACAAGTCAGCGATTGTTGAGGTCTTTTATTATTTGGCATGTTTTCTTGATTTGCTTTATCAAATCTACGAGACGGTTCTACATTCTGGCGATCTGTAGGTCTTTTAATGACCGACGTGTCATTTTTATTATGAGTTATATTCCGGAAATATTCAAGGACTCGGTCGGGATCATCATAGTGCGCACCTTCTATATGCATCCTAATATTATAGTCGAATATACCCTGACTAATGCAATCTACTGCTTGTCGACCCGTAAGTTTGCAGCGATTCACCAACATAATTTTGTCATAGAAGTACTCAACTAGGGTTTCGTTACGCCGACTCTTACGATTTAGCATTTCTACAAGCTGATCAGCGTAATTTTGATCATCCGGGAACGCCTTGAGTAATTTTTGTTGCCACTCTGCCCAACTGTACTTAACGGAGGTTAGCCCATCGTACCACTTCTTTGCTAATCCCTTCAGTTTGGGCAGTGTGTAAACCACAGTTTGTTTTTCAGACCAACCATAGACTTCGGATGATTCGTTTATTTTTCTAATCCAATCCCTCATTGTTTGGGATTTAGAATTAGGATCGAATTCCGTAATTATATTCTGTGCCCCGTGCATATGAGGAGCATTCTCGCGTGAACTCCCTTTTTGTAAAGCACTTACTAACTTTTCTAAAATTAAGTCACTAGTTTGATTGTTAGAATTGACATTTTTACTAGTAATTTTATTTTCCGATTCCGATTTACTCAGTGAGGAAGTGTTATGCCTTCTGGGGCGTTTAGTATGCGTAGGGGAACGCAGCGAGCGAATAGCTGTACCATAATTCTCGTCATTGTCGTCGTTATTACGATTATTCTGTCGCGGATCAATGGTGCGCGAATGGCTCTTCTTTGGCGGTGAAGAGTCAACATGCGACTTACGCTCTCGAGGTATATTACGCGAAGCATAAAAGCCCCTAGTATTCCTTCGTAATCGAGAGTCAATACGAGAACGCCGTGTGTTCGAATGAGAGCGCGAACTAGAACGCGAAAAGCTGCGAGTTGATGACGAGTAATAACGTAACTTACGTTCGGGACGTTTTCTATACGAAGAAGAACGGTTTCTAGTTGTCCTCTGTAATGAGGATTCAATACCTAATCGTCGCGTACGCGAGCGAGAACGTGGCAAACTGGCAGAAGTTGACGAGCAAACACTCGACACAATAATCTCGTCTACGCTGCCGATGGCGACGTTCTCGATGACTACTCTGCGAAGTTCTTAATCGTGACGGACTACGATCATGGTGGTGCTTGTTAGGCTGCCGTTCACGATTCGACCGGTTAGGGTTTCGACGTTCCGAGGACTTATCCGTACGCCACGGAACAGGACCAGAAGGTGTGAATCCTCGATCTGACATTTTATTCGAACACTGTTTTTTTTTTTCTAAATATTTATATATGTGTATGCTGGTACGGTAATAGAGGTGTTACTAATGAGTTCTTGACCGTTCGTATGTACCTATTTACTAGAAGGAAGTAGGTAAGTATCGACGGTTGCAAACCCAGGCAATTAATAATGCAAAATAATAAGGGAGGCGTTGTCAGTAGATATATTATGAATATTGACACTCTGTTGGTAGGTATCTATGTAAATATTATTTACGTTAAACTATACTATAGATAGTATTTTATATACTAAATACATTAGAAATGGTATTACATTTTGTTTTATAACCGAAACCGAGCCCTATGACTCATATGAATGTGTTCTGTAATTAAAAGTTTCATTTTAAATAAATATAGGTTAGACCTATCTTGTTTATACTACGACAATATGCTGTAGGCAAACCAAACTGAATCAAACACCTACAATAATAATACTGTAAACTGCACCAGTTATATAAATATTCTAGTGTCTTCTTTATATGTTACTAGGTACCACCAAAATAAAAATATGTAGGTACAACAAAATAATGAAATTAAATGCATCCACACAACACCAAAGGATAATTTTCATCAAAATATCGAGTGACCTTAAAACCATAAATTTTCTAGATTGTAGGTATATCTACTCAGGAGCCCCGCTGTCCATGCCTACACATCTGGGATACCTACCATGGTATCAATTGGCGCCTGCCTTTTTTAACCGACGAAAAAAAGGAGGAGGTTCTCAATTCGACCGTATATATATATTTTTTTTTTTTTTTTTGTGTATGTTCAGCCCTCACTCCGTCATTTATGAACCGATTTTGATTATTCTTTTTTTATTAGATAGGGTATACCTCAAGGGTGGTCCCATGTCAAGGAAGTCAGGCTCTGACAGTGGAAACTTGATAAAATTGAGAGAAAACCTCGAAAATTGTGGGCACGTTTAGCGTTTCTGTATGTATGTTCGGCCCTCACTCCGTTATTTATGAACCGATTTTGATTATTCTTTTTTTGTTAGATAGGGTATATCTCAAGGGTGGTCCCATGTCAAGGAAGTCAGGATGTGACACTGGAATCCTGATAAAATTGAGAGAAAACCTCGAAAATTGTGGATACGTTTAGCGTTTCTATATGTATGTTCGGCCCTCACTCCGTTATTTATGAACCGATTTTGATGATTCTACTTTTCTTAGATAGGGTATACCTCAAGGGTGGTCCCATGTCAAGGACATCAGGATCTGATCATGGGATCCTGAAAAAATTGAGAGAGAACCTCAAAAATTGGGCACGAATATTGTTTCTGTTTACTTTTCATAACTTAATCAGGTATCTGCCGCGACACCTCGCGGCTCGGCGGACAGAGCTCCGACAGGATCTCATGGTGACATGGAGAGAGCGACTGTCGCAACCCAGCGCTGGGCACGCCACCATCGCGGTGGTAGTGCCCCTCTTTGAGGAGTGGCTGGAGAGGCGCCATGGCACCCTCACCTTCCGCCTGACGCAGGGCCTCACCGGACATGGCTGTTTCGGGAGGTACCTGTGTCGGATCAAGGCGGAGGTGACCCCTAGGTGTTTCCACTGCGAGGATCGCCAGAGGACACGGTGGAGCATACGGTGGAGGTTTGCCCCGCTTGGGCAGAACACCGCCGTGTCCTCGTGAATGCGATAGGCGGCAGCGACCTCTCGCGCCGTGCCCTGGTTCAGGCCATGGTACGGAGCGAGAGGGAATGGGAAGCCGTCTCCTCCTTCTGCGAAGCAGTAATGCTCGCGAAGAGGGAGGCGGCATACGTTAGGGAGACTCAACAACAGCCGAGTCGCCCTAGCGCCCTCAGCCGCAGCCGCCGCAGGAGACGCCAGGGGCCGCGAGAAGATCTCCGGCCACCATAGACCCGGGCCTGCGGATGGCGAGTAGTGGGTAACTCGCCGCCCGATAATCACCAGGCCCGAAAGTCGACGGCGCGTAGTGTTCCACGCGCGCCTCAAAGAGTTGTCACCAAAGGACGGGGCCTGCCACGGCCAATGCCTGCTCGGGGGTTGAGAATAAATTTGAAAGAGTTACCTCGCCCCTGGGCACGTAGGGCAGGGAGGAACAGGGGTGGGTTTTAGTTAGTAAGAGTCTGACACGCCCTTCCGCTCCACCCTAGAGCGGAAGAAGTCATAAGATGATTTCCCACCCCCCAAAAAAAAAAAAAAAAAACAGGTATTTGCATTTAGGAATCATCACATCCTGAAACTGAGCTGATGATGGAAACCATACCAGTCCTACGCAATATAAGTTAGATATAAAACTGGTTTTAGTGACAAATACCACATAATATGCTTTGAAGAAAAGACGTCTTTACAATATTGGAGGTAACCTCAACTGGTCAATATCCTAGAAACTTCATGGAAGAATGGTTACATCGTCAGCTCAGTGGCAAGAGGAATTATGGAGGATTAGAAATTAGCCTCAGAGTGTTAAAAGATGATGCGAGCCACAAAAAATCATAAAATAAAAAACTTTTTAACAAAAAAATTAACCGACGAAAAAGAACTAAAAAGCAAAAAATAAATAAACCTTTTAGAGTCTTGAGTAATGAGCATATTTACCTAAATAAAAAATATAAAATTTTATATAAACTAATTTTGAGTCGGCGCCAATTATTAAAATGATTAATTACCTACTTACAGCCTTCTTCATTTGTAAATACTTATAAAATTTAGATATTTAATAATCAGATTGTTGTTTGGCGCCGACTCAAAATTAGTTTATATAAAATTTGATATTTTTTATTTAGGTAAATATGCTCATTACTCAAGACTCTAAAAGGTTTATTTATTTTTTGCTTTTTAGTTCTTTTTCGTCGGTTAATTTTTTTTGATACGATAGTAGGTATTCAGTGGTGTTTGGCCAGATTTAAAAAATAGCCAGTAAATCTAGGACTTACGAGATTTCATAAAAATTTTCATCACACGAAATCAGTATCACTAACTTTGATAACAACATTACAAAAATAGCGGCAACCGCTTTCGTGAAATGCACACAAAACAAAACACAAAATTATTACTTGCGACTTACATAGCTTTTTTTTTTTTTTTTTTTTTTTTTTTTTGGGGGGTGGGAAATCATCCAATGACTTCTTCCGCTCTAGGGTGGAGCGGAAGGGTGTGTCAAACTCTTACTGACTAAAACCCACCCCTGTTCCTCCCTACCTCGAGTGCCCGGGGGCGAGGTAACTCTTTCGAATTTATCCTCCACCCCCGGGCAGGCACCGGCCGTGGCAGGCCCCTTCCTTTGGCTGACAACTCTTTGAGGCGCGCGTGGAACACTACGCGCCGTCGACTCTCGGGCCTGGTGCTGATCGGACGGCGAGTTACCCACTACTCGCCGTCCGCAGGCCCGGGTGCGACTTACATAGCTAGACACATGTCAGTAACACAATGAAATCATGAAGTAGGTAATGATTACCGTGTAAAATGACCTTTTATTTTTGTTGGCGCCGGCTTGAGTCAGTCAACTTAACAATATAAAATGTACTTACCAGTCGCAGTCGGGATAATTATGTACTTAACCTTTACTTTGGGCAATTATGGAATTCTGTTTTCACTTCTGACTTGATAAATAAAACTCTTCACTTCAGCATCAGTACAATAGCATGTATTTTACCAAACATCAGAAGAAATCATAAACACACGCTGTGCGTCAGGCGCCATCTTTTTTCTTAATCTCAACATTATTTTTCTTTCTGTTTGTAGAAACAACTATTAATTTAACATTGTATGTTTCATGGCGAACTAACAGTTTAAAATTCTTATTATTAATATACATGAATAATTAACAAGACATGATAATTGACAAGACCTTCTCTTGGACTGCCCAACTGCAGGAAGTTAGTCGCAAGCTATTTGCATCTGCTGCATCATTGAGGAGACTGCGTAATTTTCTTCCGACTGCCACCAAGATTGCGCTTGCACAATCGCTTCTTCTGCCCATCCTTGATTATGCTGCTGCCAGCTATCTTGACCTTACTCAAGAACAACTCGATAAACTTGAGCGGCTTCAAAATTTTTGTATAAGGTTCATATTCGGTTTGCGAAAGTATGACCATGTTTCCGAATTCCGTATGAAGCTCAAGTGGTTGCCAATTCGCCTTCGCCGGAATGCCCACATTCTTTCCCTTTTGTATAATATACTCTTTTCCCCTTTCACCCCTCTTTACCTCAAAAATCGTTTTCAGTTTCTTTGTGATTCCCACACGAAATGTCTCAGGTCATCAGATAACTTACGACTTAAAATGCCGATGCATTCCACGACTTTCTTGGATAAATCCTTTGCTGTCCAAGCTGCTCGTCTGTGGAATGCATTGCCTGACCCAATAAAACGCGCTCAATCGTTGCCTGTGTTTAAAAGGCTGGTAAAGGAACACTACCTGTCACTGTGACTATCGTTGGTCGTCATTTATTTTTACTTTATATGTGTATATATATTGTATTTGTGTATATATTATACAGCATATGTATGTATATGTGTATCTGTTGTATTATATTGAATATTGGTATTGTCACACCAATGACAGCCCCATATCTTGTCCAGGCAATTACTCTCCATTCTAGGTTGCCTGGAAGAGATCGCGGAAAGCGATAAGGCCGCCCATTGTATTTGCTTTAGTTTTTAAGTTTCTTTAGTTATATATCATGCATGGTGTACAATAAAGAATATAATAAATAAATAATACATAAATTAATAGGACAGGGCTTTTTTTTATAATCACTTATTTGAGTAATATTAATCTAAAATGAATAGGTCTGAAGTCTCGCCACCAAAAAGGAAGGAACTTGTTGACAGTAATATTTAAATATTTCTTTACAATTTACGCTATTTATTTAGTGGGAGTCGGGCCTTTGGCTACAGGCACTACCGTCACCCAACATTGGTACCATGCTGAGTGACGCTACTTTCCGGATCGCTACATGTTTGCGTCTGGGTGCTCCGAGTGGAGCTCCACATCGTTGTCAATGCGGTGAAGCAGTCGACCGCCTCGGACACCACGGCCTATCCTGCGGTAGGAGTGCTGGTCGGATAGCACGGCACGCCAGCATTAATGACATCATCCGTCGGGCTCTTGTCACCGCCGGGGTGCCAGCTGTTTTAGAACCCAATGGCTTAGCACGTGACGATGGGAAGAGGCCAGACGGAATGACCATAATGCCTTGGAAGTTGGGTAGGCCTTTGGTGTGGGATGCAACATGTGTCGACACCCTTGCGCCATCCCATCTTCTTAGCACGGCAGGCTGTGCTGGGGCGGCTGCTGCAGGTGCAGAAAACCTCAAACGGCGCAAATATAACAACCTTATAGGGAGTTACATGTTTGAGCCGTTTGGGGTTGAAACACTAGGGCCATGGGGTCCGAGTGCTCATCGAGTTTTCCGGCATATCAGCAAGCTGTTAGTCGACTCTTCACGTGACCAGAGGGCTGGGCTTTTCTTTGGCCAACGAATCAGCATTGCTATTCAACGTGGCAATGCTGCTAGCGTTCTGGGCACTTTTTCCATTGACAGCGATGTGGATGAATTTTTTGATGCCCAGTGAGTTGTTTTTTCATACGCATTTGTACATGTTAGGTATTATTGTTAGTTTGTTTATATATCTTTTAAGTTATTTCTATAAATATAATCTCCGCAATAAATAACGCTGTAAATGGTATAATTTAAATAAATGACAAGGGAGTTGTATATTTACGCTATAATTGACTGTTAAAAGGTAATGTAATGTTTTTATATATTGAAATCTATTATTTTAATTAAGCTAAGTAATTATTTAATTAGTTTTGAATGATATTTCTAACACATGGTTCTGGTCTCCTGGTACTTTGTGAGTCTTTACCGGTCATGATTTCAGCACTGGAAATACTTCTCATTTTTCTGGTGTCCTAGTACTTTTTGAGCGTGTACGCTTGTTCAGCCTGACTTTGGATTTCTACTTCCACCTCAGCCTTCGCTAAGTCTTGTCATTTACCGGGATAAAAAGTAGTTGATATTAGTTATAAGAGTGAGTCACTACAAGTGAGAGTGCTTGTAATCGATGTTAGTTATAAAAGTGAGTCACTACAAGTGAGAGTGCTTGTAGTCGATGTTAGTTATAAGAGTGAGTCGCTACAAGTGAGAGTGCTTGTAGTCGATGTATGAAATTGAAAAAAAAAAAAAATATATATTGGGAGAGAATATTTTAATGAGTATGTAATATTAATAATAATGGAAATGTAATGTTTGTTTTCAAAGCTATTTTTTTTGACGTTTTACTCTTTGTTAAACGCGAGGTCGCGTTTGTCGTCAGGATTAGCGGAATGTTAGCATTCACAATAATCGACTGTTTAATTTTATTATGTTGCAACACTTATTTTTATGTGGCAACCTATAGATCATTTTTGAAAATAAAAGAGCGCGAGCCGGCTAGTTTTGGGCTTTTTCATGCAGAGCTACAGACGACAAAGGAGGACTCGAGTCACATTTCAAAGTTATGATATATCCATAAATTGATTTAAAGAAGTATCTACAGGTGTTTTCTTTCAATATACACAAACCTTTCTCGTTTATCGCTTCTTTTTTATTAGTAAAAACCGCATTAAAATTCGTTTCATGGTTTAGGAGGAGTTAGTGAAGAAACGACGAAAGATTCATGTAGGTACTATGTAGAGATGTGTGGTAGAAACAGATTCAGCAGGTAGATGAAATGATGAAATCGTTTGCTGTTAATTAGTGAAACATTTCATAATATTCTTTGGAAAGAGCCGTGCTTTCTTAAGGGTACACTAAAATAAGATAAGATTATTTATTTGCTAAAACATGGCATAAAATATGGTAATTTTAATAGTGAGAACAAACATGTTTTGCTTAATAGATATAAATATTACATGCATAATACAATCAGTCAACATACGATTTTTCTACCCGCCAAGTGGCGCCCTCATTGAATAAGAAATCGTAGCATAGCATAGAAAATAAATATTAAAGAATCCTACGTTGCGTTTGTTACAAAGAGGATAAAGTATTTTTACGTTGTTAAAACAGGCCCTGGCCCTGCAGTCTCGACATTGATAGCGATCGCTACGTCCTAACAATTGGTCGCTACGTTGGAAAAATAATGGATTTTCTTGAAATACGAGTATGTACAGAGACCAGCAGATCAGTTGATCAGTTTTCATGAAAAATAGTGCTTGCAAGTTAAAAATTACGCCGTCTCTGTACATATTTCAAGAAAATGAATTATTTTTCTGCCGTAGCGACCGATCGTTAGGACATAGCGATCGTTAACTATGTCGAGACTGCAGGGCCAGGACTCAAAATGTATCGTATTCAAAATACTAAGCAAAACTGTCAAAAACAGCCGTTTTTGGTTTTTACGATTTTTCATTCAATGAGGGTGCCACAAGTCTTCTTTTTAATCTCCTTGCAAAACTATAATTAAATACGTATGTACACCGTACTCTCAAAGGTGATTAAAGTGAAGACTAAGTCAGTTGCAAGCTCTCGGTAATTTAATTTTTAAATATGTTTTAAAAAGCTTTCTCGTTTGTACATAGCAGATAGCAGTATTATTAACACAGTTAATAAAAATAAAGAGAAAAGTTTATAATACAGTTTGCAGATTAGTAGAAAATCTGTGGTTAATTTTGCCTTTTGCATGTTTTAGCTCATAAAATAAAGCAAAACATAGCGTACATTTATCATGTTTTTCAGCCTGAGTTTACGAGTGGAGATTTAATTAGGTTTTTTGAGGACTGCAAAGTGGCTACCATTTTTTTATTCTTTGAAAATTTTATTGCTACTTATTTGGGCGTATTATATATTTTTTTATGTCTACAAAGAGAAAGAAAAGAAAAAAAAAAGAAAGTTTGTTATATAAATGTGTACGTGATGTAAAAAGTTTTTACTAGTTTTTACGAAAATTACGAGGACGGAGGAGTATGGGTTTTTTTTTTTTTTTTTTTGGGGGGGTGGGAAATCATCCTATGACTTCTTCCGCTCTAGGGTGGAGCGGAAGGGTGTGTCAGACTCTTACTGACTAAAACCCACCCCTGTTCCTCCCTGCCTCGAGTGCCCGGGGGCGAGGTAACTCTTTCGAATTTATCCTCCGTCCCCGGGCAGGCATCGGCCGTGGCAGGCCCCTTCCCTTGGCTGACAACTCTTTGAGGCGCGCGTGGAGCACTACGCGCCGTCGACTCTCAGGCCTGGTGCTGATCGGACGGCGAGTTACCCACTACTCGCCGTCCGCAGGCCCGGGTCTACGGTGGACGGAGATCGTCTCGCGGCGTCCGAACCCCCTGGCGTCTCAGGCGGCGGTTGCGGCTGGGAGCGCTAGGGCGACTCGGCTGTGTTCGAGTCTCCCTAGCGTATGCCGCCTCCCTCTTCGCGAGCATTACTGCTTCGCAGAAGGAGGAGACGGCCTCCCATACCCTCTCGCTCCGTACCATGGCCTGAACCAGGGCACGGCGCGAGAGGTCGCTGCCGCCTATCGCATCCACGAGGACACGGCGGTGTTCTGCCCAAGCGGGGCAAACCTCCACCGTATGCTCCACCGTGGAGGAGTATGGGTTAAGTTAAAGTTTTTATGGAAGAGGAGTGCATAAAGCTAATATTTTTATTTAGTATAAGAAATTGTGGGGTATCTGCCACACTTATGTTCGGTAGTTTGGAGTCAGAATAAAACAAGCGATGGAGATTCAAAATGGGAATTCTTTATTGTCAAAATCCTAACTTCTAATATATACAAATGAATAGTTGACGTAGTCGTGGTTTGGAATCATACTCAAAATTGCTCAGCCAATTAGATATAGGTTGCCCGGTCTTCTGGAGTTTGGAGCATGTTCAGAGTGCGCCAACTATAAATACGCACAGCGCCGCCGTGCGGCGAGCCCGCTCGCAGCTCGCCCGCAGCGGAGGCCTAGGAGCCCGGACGAGGAAGAGGATGCGGAGGAGGTGAAGCGGCGCCAGCTGCAGCGCACACCGCGCAGGCGCAGCGGGGCTGACGCGCCGTCCATCGCCTCCGCCGCAGGCGTCACGAGCGGCACGAGCCGCTCCCCACCTCAGCAGCAGCAGAGTTCCCACCCTACGGCTGCCACCGCCCAGGGCGGGGGCGCCAAGGGTGCTCCAAATAAGAGGCCACGCTACCCGCCGTTGGTAGTGGAGAGGCTGCCGGACTGGCAGACCCATTTCCGGGTCCTGCACGAGCAGCTGGGTCGCTCTCCGAGTGCCCGCCCTTACCAGGGCGGCATTCGGTTCCTTCCCGGAGACGAGAAGGAATACAGGGTGGTCCAGCGCTATCTGTGCGACCTGGAGAGGGAGACCGGTCTGGTATGGTTCTCCTACTCGCTGCCGGCGGAGCGTGGCTTCAAGGTGGCCATACGCGGCCTGCCGGTTGACACCGATCCGGCCGCGATTGAAGAGGACCTGCGCGGGCTCGGTTTTGAGCCCGAGTACGTGCGGGCCATCAAGGCTCGCGAGGGATGTCCGGGCTGCATCTACTTTGCAGCCCTCAAATACCAGCCGGACATTCGGCGCATATACGACGTCACCTCCATCTTATTGATGGGTGGCGTCGTGGTGGAGGGATGGCGTGGCAAGAGGGGGCCAGCCCAGTGCCACCGCTGCCAGCGCTTCCGGCACTCTTCCCACCAGTGTCACCGTCCGCTCGCCTGTGTGCGATGCGGGGGTGGGCACGCCGCACGAGATTGTCCCCGGCCCCGAGAGGAGCCGGCAACGTGCGCCAACTGTGGCGGACCGCACCCCGCGTCGCGCCGCGAGTGCCCCGTCTTCCGGCGGGAGGCCGCCAACAGGCGAGCGGGCACGGTGGCGCTGACGAGCACCGCAGCCCGCCCGGCCGCAGCAGCGGTCCGGGCTGAAAACGTCGACGCGCACGAGGCCCGCAGCACATCCCTGATGGCGGCTGTAAAGGTTCGCACCATGTGCCCCCGTAAACCGCAACAGGTGCCAGAGGGCGCCACTGCCGCCGCTTCCCAGGACGACATCGCCGCCATGCGTCCACACAATGCGCCACTAGGCGCCAGTGTGGCCGCCATTCCACAACCGGAGCTCCATAAGCGGGCCACTGGCCTCCTGCTGGACTTGATTAAGGCCATCAGGAGGGGCCAGGACCCGCTTATCACCGTGCTGGAAGGCATGGTGGCCATCCTGGCCCTCTACCAGGGCGGGACCGCCGCCAGCAGCCAGCCAGCAGCATCAGACGCCGAGTAAGTCGTTTTCACCTACACGCGACTTGCTCAAACAGGAACACCATACAAGCAGTACATGCACTGTGCGCGACGTGTTCTAAGTTAATATAGGCACGTCGCGTATCGCAAGCCAGACATACACGACTCCACACACATGTGCACTCACGCGCTGTATGTATATACAGCGCATACATGGGCGGCGTTACACATACAATGCCGCCCACACATACACCCTCGGCCCTGCGGTCCGGACGGTGACCGGCTAGCTCTGGAAACCGGGCGGACGGGGGCCACACATTATATACTGCAGGCTCACTGTAAGCCGGCGGCCGTGAGCTGGTCGTCATCCGCTGGGCCTCCCACAGGGAACTGTGGGTCTCACCTGGCGGTGACAGACCGCCTAGCTGCCGTGAAAAGATGTTACGAACCTGCAGTATCACACATGGGCGATTGCTGTGAGAGCATCGGCAGGTGTAGTTCCATCGCCTGCCTAGTAGGCTCTTATGGCAGTCGCCCTAGGCATCCACACCAGAAAATAGGTCCCCCAACGAAGCACCCGTTTTTACGGGTGGCAGCCAGCTACCACGAAAAAAGGCAAGGCCTACACGTCCGTCGCGCCCCTTACGGGGTAGCAGCGATTTCCCGCAGTGCGGCGAGCAGTCTCTCATTAGCTTCGATGCGAGCTTGTTGTTCCACCGACACACACCGACAGTGTGCGCCGCGCGCCCGTGCCGCGCGGTCGTTTAATGCTTGCAGGTTGGCGGTGTCGAGTGTGTTGAGTTTATGCGTGTCCCACATCACTCTCCCCTAAGCGAAGCGAACAACGGGCTTCACGGTTCTTCCAGATCTTGTGATGTATGACTGGTTTGCTTGACTAGGGGTGCGATGATCCACATCTTCAGACTCGTTGAATATGTAGGCTGGCTTGAGCCTATCCATTGATACTACTGGTGTGCGTAGCGGTAACTTTATTTTGTAACACTTGTCATAGCGCTCGATTACTTCGTAAGGACCTTCATACGGCGGTGTTAACGGGGAACGAACAGTGTCGTTGCGAACGAAAACATGTGTGCACGTGACGAGGTCGTGATGAATGAATGGCTTTGTCTGACTGTTGTTTGATCGAGGCGCACTTCTTATCGATGCCATGGTTTCTGTGAGGCGGCGTACATAGTCGTTCTCATCAATGTTCGACTTAGTTGGCACGATGAAATCCGATGGTAAGCGAAGCGTAGTGCCATACGTCATCATCGCTGGGCTTAAACTGTTGTTGATTCGCAGCGCCGTACGTAAACCTAATAGTACTGTGGGAAGCTCTTCTGTCCACTGTGTAGTAGTACCTCGCGCCATGAGTGCTGCCTTCAATGACCTGTGCCACCGCTCGATCATACCGTTGGACTGCGGATGATATGCCGTGGTCCGTATTCGTGATATACCAAACTTTTTCATGAGTGATCGGAACAATGTTGACTCAAATTGCCGACCTTGATCTGTTGATATTCTTAGTGGGCAACCAAATCTTGCAATCCAATTCTCGTAAACGGCTTTTGCGACTCGCTCAGCGGTAATCTCGGGTACAGGAACGGCTTCTGGCCATTTGGTGCAACGATCGATGATAGTTACACAGTAGCGTTGGTCATTAGACAATCGTAGTGGTCCCACTATGTCCACGTGAATGTGTTCGAAGCGCGCCGACGGTGGGAACTCGTTCAGTGGCGTAACAACATGACGATGAATCTTCGCTCGCTGACAGCTGATACATGATCTGGTCCAGTTGCTAACTTCTTTATTCATGCTGGGCCAGAAATATTTTGAGCACATTTGTTTTCTAGTGGATTTTACGCCGGGATGACACAAATCGTGTTGAGCTTTGAATGCCTCAAAACGATAAGTGGTGGGTAAGTACGGTCGAGGTGTGCCGGTGGACGTCTCGCACGTGATTGGCTGGTTTATCCCGGGCATTGTGATGTCGGTAAACTTCAAGTTTGGTTGACTTCTGAGCTGTTTCAAAACTGGATCTTTTCCTTGTTCGCTGGCTAACGTTGCGTAGTCGATGATGGATGGGCATTGTATGTCTTCTATGCGTGATAATGCGTCTGCCACCGAGTTATCTTCGCCTTGCACGTACTTGATGCTCGTACAAAATTGGCTGATAAAATTTAATTGCCGTTCTCGACGCGGGGTGTCGCTGCTACTCGGTGGGCGTGTTAGTGCATTTACTAGCGGCTTATGGTCTGTGTACACTGTGACATCGCCTCCTTCTATAAGGTTTCTAAAATGCTTGACAGCCGTATAAACCGCTAATAACTCGCGGTCGTATACGCTGTAGCGTTGCTGAGTCATGCTCATCGCTTTTGAAAAATAAGCGAGAGGTTTCCATTTGCCTTCCATTCTCTGTTGTAAAACAGCGCCAAGGCTGTAATCTGACGCGTCTGTCATCAAGGCGAGGGGGCTTCCAGGTAATGGGTGAATTAGCTGTGTGGCTTCCAAAATGCTTTGACGGCACTTTTCAAAAGCCAACTCTGCCTGCGTCGTCCACTCGATGGGCGTTTTGTCGTTGCGTTTCTGGTTGTGTAGATATTTATTCAGCTCGCTCTGTAGTTCGGCTTGACGGGGTAAGCAGCTTCGATAAAAATTGATCATGCCCAGAAAACGTCGTAATTCAGCTATTGTCTTTGGTTTGGGGTAACTTGAGATTGCTTTTGTTCTCTCTTCAGTAGGCTTGATCCCGTTGCTTGATACTTCGTAGCCGAGAAAATCAATCTTGTCCTTGCCGAATTCACATTTCTCAACCTTTAGCATGACGCCGTACTTCTTTAGGCGGTCTAGTACTTGCTGTAGAAGTTGTCTGTGGCTCTCTTCGTTTTTCGAGTACAGAAGTATGTCGTCGACGTAGCAGAAGCAGTTGTCTATGCCCCGCAGTACTTGATGCATAAACCTTTGAAACGTTTGACTAGCGTTACGTAAGCCGAACGTCATGCATTTGAATTCAAACAGCCCGAATGGTGTGATAATTGCTGTTTTCTGGGCGTCTTCCTCTGCAATCGGGATCCAATAATAGGCCATTTTGAGGTCAAGCTTCGAGAATATCTTCATATTGTGCAGCTGGTACGTGAAGTCTTGTATTCGTGGTAAAGGGTAGCGGTCTGGTCATGTGACTGAGTTTAACCGTCGATAGTCACCGCATACTCTTAGGCCTCCGTCCTTCTTTCTCACAATATGCAGGGGGCTCGCCCACGGGCTCTTTGATGGCCTGCATATGCCAAGTTCCAGCATGTGGTCGAACTCCTCCTTTGCAGCCTTGTATTTGTCGGGGGGCAGGGGTCGGGCTCGTGCGAAGACTGGAGCGCTTGTCGTCTCAATATGATGCACGACGTCATGTTTTGCTGGCTCCTTCAAGGACATAGGTCGCAGCACCTCTGGGAACAACTTCAAGATGTCATAGTACGCTTGGTCGGAGCTGATGACATGTATGGTTTGTTCACTCGTTGCAACTTCAATGGCGTCGATTGACATGTCGGTAACATTGTCGACGAGCTTCTTCTTGTGGAGGTCGACAAGCAGCTTGAAGTGACGTAGGAAGTCCGCCCCTATGATCGAGGTTTTCACATCAGCTATGATGAACGTCCATAGAAAACTGCGTCGCAAGCCAAGATTTAGCCTTAGTGTTTTTTCACCATAAGTTTCGATTGGTGTATTGTTTGCAGCGAATAATTTGTAGGCGCTTGTCTTCATTTTTCTTTTGTTTGTGGCGGTTAGCACGGAAATTTCGGCGCCGGTGTCTACGAGGAAACGCTGTCGAGTGTCGCGATCGAAGACACAAAGGCGGTTGGTGGTGCAGGGGACATCGACTTCCGCCACCGTCGATGTCGTTGCTAGTTTAACGACGTGTTATTTTTGTTTTTCCTACAGCACGGTGACTCGCAACGTTTCGCCTTGTCGCCAAAACGAAAGTGGTATCTACACTCCCATGTAGGATCGCCGGGTTTGACTGACGTCTTGCTGCTATGCCGGCGAGACTGTGATCGTGACCGTGACCTGAACGATGTGAAACGGGGTCTTTGATGGCGTTCCCTTGTTCGTCCGCGTAGCTCAGCCACTTCTAGGCATAATTTCTCCATTTGCTTTGATAGGACTTCTAGCTGAGTTGACGTCACGGTATCTTGCGAGGTCGTGGCCACTGCGGCAACCGTTGTTGGTTCGGTGTATTCTGCCATTTTATCGGCCATTGCAGCGAGGGTATCTAGAGATGATTCCGTGTTGACCGAAAGCACAACGCGCATCTGTGTGGGTAGATGGTTGAGCCACTCGATTTTTAGTCCTTCGTCTGTGATCATGCCACTGCCTAGTTCTCTCATCCTGCGCAACAGTTGTGTGGGTTTTTGATCACCCAACTCTAGGCCACTGATTAGCTTTTGGAAGTTCTTGACGTCAGATTTGTCGTACACGGCGAGCAGACGAGTCTTCACAGCATTATATTTTTCCGTGGAGGGTGGACTGTATAAAATGTCAGTCAGATGTTGAAGGTCCGTTGTTTGCAGCTGTTGCAACACGTAGCGGAATTTCTGGTCGTCCGAGGTCTTCAAAGGGTCCACGACGGCTTCAAACTGGATGAACCAAGCTCGAGGAATCTCCCGCCAGAATGGTAACAATCTAGACTGAACCGATATGGCAGCTAGGTCGGAGTCCATCTTCATGGGATTGCTTTCTTCATTCGTGTTCATCTTCTCTTGCGATATTTTTTTCTCGGGGTCACCAATTGTGGGGTATCTGCCACACTTATGTTCGGTAGTTTGGAGTCAGAATAAAACAAGCGATGGAGATTCAAAATGGGAATTCTTTATTGTCAAAATCCTAACTTCTAATATATACAAATGAATAGTTGACGTAGTCGTGGTTTGGAATCATACTCAAAATTGCTCAGCCAATTAGATATAGGTTGCCCGGTCTTCTGGAGTTTGGAGCATGTTCAGAGTGCGCCAACTATAAATACGCACAGCGCCGCCGTGCGGCGAGCAGTCTCTCATTAGCTTCGATGCGAGCTTGTTGTTCCACCGACACACACCGACAGTGTGCGCCGCGCGCCCGTGCCGCGCGGTCGTTTAATGCTTGCAGGTTGGCGGTGTCGAGTGTGTTGAGTTTATGCGTGTCCCACAAAATAAATTAATAATAATATTTCTGGTTCGTGTATTTGTGTGAATATTATGTGCCTTAACCTGGTCCAAATAAGTTTATTTTCTTTCTTTTTTTTTTTGAATTAATAAAAAAAAGAAAACATCACACACATGCGATAGACACGTATACAGAAATTTATTTTCAACAGACTATAACTACAATACATATTATACTAAACTAATAAATAACTTATTAATTAAATTATGTACAAGCGGCATAAAAGATCCGGGAGGAGTACAGCTCATTGGGCATCGTAAAATTCGTCCACATCGCTGTCAATGGGAAAAGTGCCCAGAACGCTGGCAGCATTGCCACGTTGAATGGCACTTAATGACATGTAGGTTTTAAAGACACAAACTACAAAATTATTGGTAAAAATTTAGGTCAAACAAATTTTAACGTCTACCGCTAACGGTTACGTTAACGTTTACATTTCTTTTAAAGTACTTAGAACACGTTATCGTACTTTAGTTTTCACATATGTCGATTCTCTATAGTTTCAGCTATACACACGTATTTTTTTTTTGTGTGTAGCTTCAGTAGATTAGTAGATATTAAGCTTTAATTTGCAACCGGCGCGGGGCACTTGATCGGGAAACCTTCCTTGCGCACGCTGGACGTCCCGCGCATGTTTAAGGCTCCTGTAAACACGCTTCAGTGGGTATACATACAAAATTTAAATGAATTATGGTCGACATTCGTCCACTGGGCGACCACTAGTAGATATAATTTTGTGATATAGAAGGTGCTTAAGGCGCAGTTATATGCCAATGGCCTTGGGTTAGTATAGTATAGGGACTCCGTTGTCCGCACTTACTCTTATTTGGTCCGTTGTGCGTGGTGGATCCTGGCTAATTCAGCCAGCCTAACGCCGCCCAGAAGCACATAATCATCCTGGGAGATTCAGTATTTAATAATAACTCATCCATTCTGTCTCTGCCGCTTAAATTATTAACTAAGATCTCTCTGTGATCGTAAGGTTCTACCTGAAAGGGGTTAGTGACCTTGAGGGTCATTTCTATGTCCTTGCAGTTCTGAATAACCGTATATGCATAACCATGTCACGTACGGAGGTCGGTGTCACGTTGCAGAGGAGGTCGTATGAGTGACACGCAGAGGAGGACGTAGGAGTGACACGCAGAGGAGACGTAGAGAGGAGTTAAATGAATAATAACACACGACGAGTTATCACATTATATTTGTTATTTACAACAGTGGGCTTTATTAAAATATTGCGAACACATACACTGACTAGTTACGTAGGTAATAAAATTGTATTAATGCATAATTCCAGGAAACTGGTAACTGACACTTGAAGAGTCAAAAAATGATAATGAGGAGCTTCTACTAGCTCGGCTGCAGAATTAGAACTGATTTTTAATATTAAAACAAAGACATGACAGAGAAAACTAAGTAATTTTTGAATTTGAAATTAAAAAAGGTAGCATAGAACGTAATTTTGGAATAGAGGTCAAAAAATAAACAAGGCTTTAACACTGCCTTGTTACAATACCCGGCTGCCCCGGAAAGAAAAATCGAGCAGCAGGTGAGCGATTTTTCGTTAGCATAATATTAATACATAAAATAAAATAAAAAAATCTTAAATAGGATGGTTATGAGAGGTGAAAATTTAGAAGGCGAGGGTGTTATATACAACGAGTATTTACAAAAGGAACAATCTACCACATCCATATTACCTTCCATAATACCTTCCATACTTCGTTCATTCAAAGTTATGTTCGCATATAGGTAAGTGCAGAACATAACGCAAAGTCAAAAAGAGTTTATCCTATTATTAGGCATAACTCGTTAGATTGCCCTTCAATAGTGTAGGCTTATTTTATCAGTCACCAACCGCTGATGTTAAATTCTATGATGATAAGAAGCTATGATACAACTTTAATTACCTGCTGTAACAAGTAGTAAATAACAAGGCAAAGAAGCCTTCGTGCTATGCACGTTAAGTAACTATTAAGGGAATAACCTTAATATAATATACCTATGGTATATATTTAACGGACCTAAGGCTTATTTAAAGAGTAGCTAGCCGCTCTAAATAATGAAGTGGCAAAAATATTAGGTACCATAAGTAGTGTGATTATGGCTTATTTAAGGAGTACCTACCTAATCACCCGCTCCGAAAGATTCTAATGGTTTAAAGCCATAGAATAAAGTAATGATCAAGGGGTAGACCATGATCGGTAATGATTTAGGCTTATATAGGGAGTAATCACCCGCTCCATAGAATACTTTAACTAAAAAAAAACACCGATGTAGCAATCGTGTGTAATGTAATTGAAAGGGGAAAATTATGAATGAATGTAGTATAAACCTAATAGGTTTAGAAAAAATAACATAAAGAGTTCCAATTCTGTATTGTACAGAGGTTGCGTAGAGAAAATTAAAAAGAAAGATTTGTTATTTTGTCAAAAACTGTCTGACGTTTGAAATATTTTTTGCAGACAGATTTGAATGAAATAATTATTTAGTTAAATATTCAGTAGCAGGTTTAAATAATTATGTAATTTATCTTTATGCATACTATTTACGGTGCATAGTGAGAATATGTGAGAACACCATAGTAATGTATGCCTACGGAGTTCTTCAGAGGTTGAGGAGGAAAGAGGGAAATTAACTCGTCAAAGCTATAACTCTTCCATAAGCTTTGGTTTATAATAAATTGGGATTCAAAATGGATTTAAAATTTATTAACGGGTTGGTACGTTTGTAATAACTATGTAATATGATTAAATAAATTCGAAAGTGAAGTGTAATGTAATAAATTCGAAAGTGAAGTGTAATGTTATTTATTAAA